>JAJMHQ010000035.1:0-124340 GCA_030583255.1 Metschnikowia kunwiensis
AAAAATGTGAAGCAACCTGAGGACAACGGATATGACTTGAATTTTGACTACAATAAAATTTTAAAGCCCTCTTTCGTTGACCTGTGGTTGAATGATACCGTGAAACCTCTTGCTGCTGCGCTTCCTGTGCTGGTGGAACAACTTTCTAATCATCAGATTAGGTACGCACCAGGTTTTGAGGACGACGATGTCGAGCCCGAAAGGACGTGTGCACATTGTAGAAGAGATACTACCGGTTTCCTGGGGATTGGAAACTGCGTGAGCTGCTATTACTTTTGGAAGACTGAACGGACTGAATTTGCTAAGTATGGTGATGCGAAGAAGGTGAAGCGCATATTCGGCCCACATGCTGACATTTTGAGATCCCCCGATTATGAGGATCTGTTTGCTTCAACCGGTGACAGTAGGAAGGGAATTTGTCTCGAGCCAATTTACAGTGTCTGGGAAAAAATCGATCGCGGTTTTTTCCAGGCCAAGATGGGGTTCAGAAGATTCAAAGCCAGTGTGCCAGATTGGCTGCGAAAGGTTCGCAAGGCTGCAAATGAAGGCTATGGCTGGCGCTCATTACGACCAGAAAAGTATGGCAGAAAGTCCAAACTCTGGGGAGATCTACTTCCCCAGGACTTCTCGCCAAGATACGATGAGTTTTGGCCAAAGGATGTGGGGCCTGCGGACTTTTACCAAGTTGAGGTAGATTTTAGGAGACGAGGACAGACTGAAAAGGTTTCGTTCTCTGACACAGAACATGCCTATTTTGAATCAGCCAACGGCTGGGCTCCAAATCCTGAAATTGCACCACTTTCAATTCCTTTACACGAGCTTGATCTGGCCGTCAGGAAAATCGCTGATGATTTGCTGGCAAATTCTATACTTCGCGATGCTGTGCTCGCCCAGAGCTACTCCAAAGTCGAAGCTTCGCCGGAGTCTAAACCTGCTACTTCTGCTTCAGGGTCTCTGTCTTCTTTTTATTTTGTCCCAACTGGGCCGGAAGTATTACAAACCTTCGGCTTCGACTTCTTTTCTGGTGCGAAGACGACAGGAGATCCAAATGATGAGTGGGCAACTTGTGAGAAACCAGATGTCTTCGACTCAACTGCGGCCGTCAATGCTGGCACCACTGCTGATACATCTACAGACTTACTTGCTACTGCTCAGAACACTTCTGAAGTTAATCTGACTGATTTGAAAAGTTCAAGCTATTCCTTGGTAGAGCCCGAAATTGTGAGCAATTCAGCCGAGACCCATGTGCACCAAGAAGGGCTTAGTTTCATGTTTGAACCAGAAGAAAACTTGCCCATGGATGAAGAGTTCAAGAAAGGCTCTACCCCCGTAATAGAAGTTGGTAACCCTACGGATTTGGGCCTGGAAGGCTCCGAGACTACAGAAAATTCCAAGCCAATGTCTTTTAAAGATATTGGTGAAAATGATGTGGACATGGAACAGAGAACAGGTTTATTATCTCTGGTGCAGGGATCGATTGAAACTGGACTTTTCCACTTGCCAGAGGACACAAGAGTTGAATCTACTCAGTTGTCAAACTCTACTATCCTGGTGAACATTGATGATGAGACTATCTTTCAGGATCAGATTTCAGTCCTGGCTACACCTGAACACGAATATGACGATGACATTAAAGATATCCACACGAGAAATGATTCTATCAACCCTCACAGCATGAAAAATCTCACCAAAGAACTAGTTGATGACATTCTTGCACTGTACCATGCCGGGAAGTACGACCAGGTGGGAAGACCCCAAGCAGCTGCAGAAACTTTGGGAGCTCTACTTGATGAAGTTTTCAAAGGTGTTCAGGGGTATTCAGACGAGTTTGTTGACGGTGAAATGCACGAAGATGTACCTAGCCCTTGCTCCTCAGAGCACGATGACTCCCACCGTTTCACTTTGCTTTCCGACTCCGAAGATGAAATTTTGGGAACTTCCAACTCTTTCGAAAATTTCTCCGACGACGATGTTTCTTCCCTTGTTGTTTTGAAGCGCCCAAAAGTCAGCTTGAAAGAGCTTATGCTTGTGCGAAGGGATGCAAACTTGACTTTGAGAACAATGAAGAGGTTGCTTTCTGGGGAGTCAGCTAATAGTAATTGTTCGCTTGATCTTTCAATTGCCGAAGAAACAAAACCCATTTTGAGACATTTAAAGCTTGTGAAACCCATTCCAACGCTATTGCCTGCGGTTTTGAGGACCATTCCCCTCAAAGTTCTAGGGGATATCGTCGAGCCGGTGCACCAGAATAAGGAAATGAGAAACGCTCAGTTGTATCCTGTGGTGGAAGTCTCTAATCTTGCACCTGATTTTCTGGGAGAGCTTGAAACTCTCAATTTTGGCTTCCTAGGTGTGAGGATGGCCATGTTGGATTCCCACGTTGACGGGGTCTTGAGCCACCTGAGACACTGCGGTCGCTTAGTGCACTCTCAAAAGCAAGTTGATGTTGAAGCCAATGTTTTCTACGGTCCAATAAAGGCTCCAGAAGACTTTAAACAAAGTATCTATGTTAAGAAGGATGCGGAGGATAATGCGAAGGAGTTTAAGCGGGATGATGAAGGTGAGAATTTGAAGGAAGCTGTGGCCGAAAAGGAAGACTCGTTGTGGCTCGCACTTGGTTTGGGCCAAAACTTTGACCGTAAGCTTTCTCATCAAGATGTCGATGACTTTGAGTTCGTCCTTGTTAAAGAGAGCATGCCCAAAATGAAAGCTTTATCCAAAATGATCGTTGATGCTGCTAATCGCCAGAAAGAAAGTACTGATGTTGGAACAAAGACGGAAACCAAAGTTCTATTTGAAGTGGATGATGGGAGTGCCGAATCTGAGTTTTTTCAATCGATCGAGAGACGTTCCATAGATTCTTGTGCGCCATCTAAGAGCTCGTTGAAACATTCCAAGCATGAGAAGCGTGGGAGATTCCTTATTATCAAAGAGTTCACGCAGCCTCGCGATCTCAACGAGAGAATTGAGATCGACAATGAATTGCGGGACAAGCTCGAGAAGTGTCGCCAAGGTTCTTCAACTCTTGAGGCTAAACTGGACATGGATAAGCGTCAGTCAATGTTTGAGCTCTTCTTTGAATTCTTTACGTTTTCCGGAGAGAAGTATGCTGATGTTGCAACAAACCAGATATTAGAATATGCTGACTGGCTCGATAAAATCAAAGGTCTAATAAATGCAGCTTTGGCATTGACCAGCGGTTCTGGAAACCAGTTCAACCTTCTTGTCGAATTTATCGACAAGGCCGACAAGTCGAAAAGCTCAATGAAGAAGGCAGAGAAGGCTACTAGGGGCTTGATGGAATCGCTTTCCAGTGCTATGATTATGTTGGAGCAGGTTCAAGAGGCAATTCTTCAATTGCGGCTTGAGTTTCCGGATTATGTCGGTACGATGGCTGAAATTGCAGGCACCGCGGTGAGCAGCAAGAAAGAGATCTTGAACATATACAGCCTGTTCTGCTCGTCCCAGTTGAGCGATTCTCTTGACGTGGCTTTGGTCCATCACTTCACCGGATATGAGAAGTTTATTGAAGTAACCAGGTACTTGAACAATTGGGAGAACCCAGATTATGAAGTGACTTTTGCAAAAATCTTGAATGATTTGCAAAGTGCTCATGATATTGTCGACGTTGCGAGAACAGACCTTGAGAAACGGCTCAAGCTCATAACTATGGGTCTCAGTAACCTCAGATTCGAGTATGACTGCTCTAGAATGAATTGCAAGCGCATGTCTCAGTCTACCGCAAATAACAGCACTACTGATTTGAGTCTCGGAGGGCCAACTTTGACAGGTTCGACTGAGGATGTATCCTCTCCGGTGATTAAGCAAGAAAAGCAAGCCGACAATATGTGGACCACACACACCAAAAACGGACAGAGGTTGACTGAGTTAAGCGGTGAGAAACAAGGTGAGAAACAAGGTGAGAAAAAGAAGTACGCTGTTCCGGGCTGGATGAAGTTCAAGGGTTTGGGAAAGAAGTCCTGATAAGAAAAATCATCTCCCCGAATAAAAAGAGAGACTTCTTGAGTTTCACTCGAAATGCAACGCACGTGGACATGGACTTGGGCTTGCTAAAGCCCCGAGAAAACTATCGCCAAGATGATCCCCAATTTAGAAGTTGACCTGAAAAGATGAGCGTGCTCTTGGGGGAAGCAGACAAAACTGTGTAAGAATTTACTACATTTTAAATTGGCTAAATAGATGATATCTTTCTTTTATTCTCCACTCGTGAGATATAATTCAATTCTCATTTTCTGGAGTACCTTAGCGTCGTCTCAATTGCGCACACATTAACCAAATGAAATTCCGCTCTTAGATATGTAAGATAGTACTAATCCTAAGCCATCAGTTGAAGTTTTTCAGTACCTCAACTTCTTCAAGTGTAGAGTTTTAAACTAGTTGAGCTGTGGAACATAGGAATACGTAAAATAAGACCGATTTCACAATTGTAGGAAGAGCTCAATCCTCTCAATTCCTCTTGAGAGAGCCTTCAAAAATACACCGCAATCCCGACAATTAACCGTTCTAGGCCATTGATATATACATGAAAAGGCTTACAGCTACAAATTCAAATTCTCTCAACTTGGCACTCTCAATTCACATTTGATATTTTAAAGTCTCGCACGCACTGCACCTGCAAAATTACCCTCCCCAAAGAGCTTGACTGGTTACCCGACCCAGTCGCACGTATATTACTGGTTGAAGAAAAAATCTATAGCTGTTCGAAATGTCAGCCTTTTTTTCCTTCATAATTCTGATTACGGACCCACTCTCCGTGAGCTCTGAGATTAAGCATTCTAGGAAAGCAAGGCCAACTCCCTTTTGGATTTGGGGAATGACAGGATTTTACACGAGTGTCTCCACTTGCTGAGAAGGTATGTCGCCCAAATATTTGGAGGCGTGGCTCGAATGATGATTGTTTTCACAACAAAATGTCCGGCGACTCCTGAGCCTGGAACAAACATGCATCACCAGCTGACTTTTCGCTACACCTTTATGTACTTCTTCTGAAGAATTCACTAACATTGCTAGAGGTGTCACTAATCCGTCTTCTATTCGTATTTCTATCTTTGGATGTTGTTGGTTTCTGGCGAAACCCCTGACTGCCAATGGTGGAGATACTGCTGTGACGTTACTATGATGAAAAAACTTACATTCAGTTCTGCTTCTGAACCAAAAAATTCTGAAGATAACCCATTACCAAAAGCTTACTTTTCTGACGTCACATCACAGCAGTATCCTCACAGTTGGCTCTTCTCCCCTCTCTCATTTTTACTCATCCCTTGTATTTGACGGCTCATACTTCTGGGTGAACCAGAACAGTTGGCATTTCACACTTCTCTTTATTTTCTCGTTTTGCACATTTTCTTGCATTTGAAGTCTATACTCATACTTACTGAGTGAGCGAGAAGATCACGATCTTCCCGTCGATTCCAGACGTGGAGATCTTGCCTCCGTCGTACCATCTCAAACTGCTGATCGTGTTTTGGTGCGTAGTGCTCAAAACTTTGCCACTGCCTTCCTGGCTTGGTTTGTTCACTCTTCCCTTAAGATCCATCTGCTTAAACATGTTGAGCGCCTGGTGACTGGAGATTTCTGCGTCGTCGTCCACGGGTGTGTCGTGGATCAAATCCTTCTGTTTTTCCACAACAAACACCTCCTTCCATCCGCCCTCGTCGCCCTGGAACACAATCAAATTGCAGTTGTGCCCGCCTACAATGATCGAGTCGCCCAAGAAAAGCATCGACTTGAAGGGCAAGTAGCCAGTTTTGACCGTGATAAACGACGATGGTGGAAGTCCTTCTCCTGCAGGATACACCACTGAAATTGTACCATCGTGGCTCACGTACGCCAAGGAATCTCCCACTCCATCGCCATTAAACGCCACGTCGTGGATCCACGATCCGGTAGAGTTTGTGAAGTCGCCCACCAAGGTCTGGAAGGGCAATTTGGAACCCCACACGGAAGGCTCGGGTTTTTCGTCGATTCCCTTGATAAATGCAGAAAACACCCGCACGTGACCGTCAGTAGACCCGCACGCCAAAAGTACGTTGTTGGGGTGCCACGACACACACGTGATGGTGGACTTCAACGGCTTTTTTAAGTGCTTGGACACCCACCAGTCGTTTTCTGCTTCGTAGTAGCATACGGCAATTACGCGGTCTGCTGATCCTACGGCAAACTTATCGCCATTGGGAGACCACTTACATACTGTAGCTGCTCGGTTGATCCGCAAAAGAACCAAGGTGGGCTTGTACTCCCCAGTGTGGTCCTGCTCCCATACTAGCGCATTTCTGTCCTGAGAACAGGTTAAAATCCGCGATCCATCAGGGGAAATGTCAACAGAGGTCACGGTTTTGTCGTGGGCCTTCAAAGTGGTGATTAATTGCGGCTTTTTTGTGGAATTAGCTGCCGTCAGGTACAACTCCACGGTGTTATCTTTGGTCACTGCCAACACGGAGAAGTCTGAAGAGAAGCAGTGGTCCTTGATGGGTTTGTGGCCCAATTGGTAGATAATAGGAGGAGACATGCTGGTGGTATAGTCGAATTGCACAGGAGTTCGCTCTACTGTGTAATCCAGGTATGTTGGAGAAGCAAGAATAGATTGGATGGTGAGCCATATGGGGCGAAGCTGGAGTTGCACCCGTACACCACGGCAACCATAATGGGTCTTTGGGGTCGGTTTCGGGTGGCACACATATGCGCCTCACGGAGTAAATTGATGGGGAAATTCAATAGCATAGAAAACCGTTGGAGAGAGTCGAGTGGTCGACCAACAGGTGAATGCACGATGTTTTGCTTGTGTTGGAGAAGTTCCCGATGCATCAACTTGGTGGTGCTCGAGTGTAGCAGTACTCTTATAATTTCATAAGAACGAAATGATTATTATTATTATTATTTCGCTCAGTATCACTAGGACTTAGTATGATCTCAGAAGGGGGGATGTTTGGGGGATAGACGGTTCGTCCGGGACTTGCAGAAGCCACCCCACAGATTAGCCTGAAAAAAATGAGTGCAAAAGGTTGCGGCCGAGAAGTTTACCGAGATTTTCGCTGGTTTCAGCTAGATTGGAAAAGTTGTCTACGAGATCACTTCATCAAAATGGGTTTACGTTATCGGGTGAAAGAGCCTTCATAAGATGTCTTTATTCCAGTTCACAGCATTACTATGTAAGATGATCATCGCCCGTAAAGCAGTGGGCCACGAAAGACATCTGGAAAGACATAAGAGTTTTGGTTTAGTTTTTGATCAATTCTACGGTAAGAGAAGTCCAGGTCAGCTAAGACTTGTGCCTCCGCTGAATCCTTGCATACCTCCGAGATACATTATACAGCAGCATCTTGCGCTGGTTGTTTATATTAGACCACAAGACACACCTTAGTTCAACAGCTATCGTAAGTATAAAGTTGCACCAAATACTTGTGAGATATCCTCCAGATGAAACCACATATGCATTTTAAGGTGGTGCTAGCACCGTTGGTTCGAGACTCTGCATCCTGGCGCAAGTTGAATTGATTTATGGAAGCAGTTCGCCGTGTCTACCCAGCTAGACTCAGAGAGGCCAATGGAGGAGACCCCCAAAAAAAAACTGCACCGGCCATTGAAGCGAGGGTTGAAGAGTACTAAAGTGCTGTCAGACTGACATAGCAGGAACAGCGGGTAGGGTGAATGAAGGAGCTGAGACTTGAGAAAGTCATAGTTTCTCGTGACTCAAAACGCTATCCAGAAAGGTTTCCTGTTTGTTGTCTGTGGACATATAAATATTTGGGGGTGGTGTAGTGACTTCCTGTAATACAACTTTTATCTTTAAAAAAAAAATAAGGTGGTCTATAACTATTGAGAGTCACCACGCTCAGTAAGTTCCTCAAACACATGTTTACTCCTCCTCGTCATCATCCTCCTGGCCATCACTAAAAATACCAAATTGCTGCTTTTCCGCAAGGAAGTGCTTGATCTTTCTCCATGCCTTCTGTACTTTCTCGTTCTTGACGCCCGACATCTTGCCGTCGGCTTTTTCCACCACGTATCCAAACAAATTGGCAGTATCCTTGTCGAACAAAATCCTCAACCACATGAAAATCAAGACTATCATCAATTGGTATCCGGCGGTGTGCCTGAAAAGCACAGTACGCAACAACAAGTCCAAAATAAGGAACAATTCGTCAAAGGCAACGATGGAGCCCAAAAACTCTGAATGCTCGAGAACAACCCCGATTTTCTTGTTGAGCGCCACCTGCAACAAGGAAATAATGAACATCGGAATCACCTTGAGAATCGACTTGAATGTGAAACACCAAATCAAAGACAATACAAGGTTCTGGAAGTTCAGCTGTGCCAACAATGTGGAAAACGGAGGCAAGTACTTCAAACCGTACTTTTTCGACAAAGTGGACGTTAGCGCCACCACGGAGCCGAGAAGCGCTAACCTGTAACTGATGGAGTAAATGTAGTAGACGTTTCTCAACCAGAAAAGCTGGAAGGTGAAGGTCACGAGACCAAACACTATACAGACAGCATGGCCCGCGAGCCAAATGTGGTATTTCAAATTAGTATTGCCAGTTTGTTTTTTGATCAACTTCCGTTTCCGGTGCTTAGGATCGACTGTCTCGTTTGTAGCCGGTTTGATATTATGGGGTGTTTCTGACTGTGTCCCTTGTTCATGCCCTTGGGCCCGGACACCTGCTTGCTCGATAATAGAAGACATGGTAAATGGAGAATATCTTTGAGTTGAAGGAGAGTGTGTTAAAATGGCCTCTTGACACGGATGCAACACACGGTCAAAATAAGAGGAGAATGGCGGCCCTGATCGAATGGTATCAAGAGGCAGAGTTGCTTCCAACATTCCTGATGGTGCACCCGTACATCACTAATCCCAATTCAGGAACGCGCGCGGCTTTCGGTGCATGAGTACGTTTTTGACAGTCCGCAATCTTGGAAACGTCCTGGGTTGAATGGAGAGCACATTATGTGCTTTGAATTAGGGTCTTATTAGCATTATAGCTGTATCAGTTGGTCTGGAAACACCTTAATATATTAAAGGATAGACTCTGTAGATACTCGATTTTTGAAGACATTTTGAAAACCTTCTGGGTTCTACAATAGACTGTGAGAATTTACAAGAACTACTTTCGTCGCAGTCTTTCTTTTGACTCACAAATAGAGAGAGTGATAAAACTTACCTGCAACGCTTGTTCTTAAGTAGAAATTTTTGTGGAAAGATTTAGATTACAAATTCGAACTTCTAAAGCCATTGAAACTGGAATATTTGCTTTGATCCTTCACGTTGATTCTGATTGAGACGCACAGCACGTTGCTTGTATCATGAGAATGAGAAATTGGTTCCAGAAAATGAAATTCCAAAAGACTCTAGTTCAGAGACTGTTCTTTTTCCTAACATTTGAGCTTGGACACAGTTTTAAAGCTTACTTCGAACACGATTCACAGTGGCCTGCATATACGCACATATCAACACGTCTCATGGCTAGCACAAACAAAGGTTTCGTACGATTGCAAAGCCCTTGAAAACCAATAACACTATAGAACCATACCCGAAAATAGTATTTACCTCATAATTATGCCTCTGGAATGCCTAAAAACAGACTTTATGCTGCAAACAGACTTGGCTCCCCTAGAACGAGAGGTCCTCGCACAATACCAGAGTTTGGCTTTAAAGCTCTGGAAACTCTCTGAAGAGATCAGAAAACTACATCAAAGGAGACCCCAAGGAGGTGAATTTGGCCCTTTGACTGGCCAGGCACATGCACTTCTTCAAAACGTGCGTAAGTTAGAACGCAACATGGGTCTAGTATATACCTCTTTCCGTACCGCAGTTTACTCTTTGCTGATACAGAACGAAGAACCGCAAGAAGGGCGTGTGATTGGGGAAGACCTAAAGAAGACAGAAAAAGTGTCCGACTCTGGCAATGCTGTGACAGAACTAGAGAGCGAGGATGGGGATTTAGTATGGTATTAACGAAAGATGTTGATCAACAGATTGAAACTTAAACTTTGGAGGCAGTCTTAGGGGAATACACTAGAGGTCACTATCAATTCTTCAGAGTGGGGAAATCTTTGGCTTTTGTCCAAGAGAATGGTAACTATCAACCGGGGGTTTGGGAGCAGTCATAGGAGCACTACGCTATCAGCTGTACGATCATATCAAAACCGATCTCCACTGAACTTCATATCACGGGTCGAGAACCCGAGACTATGGGTCTGTACACATGACTCACTGCCTCCTAATATCGAAAAATCACCAAGTGTATTGGGGCTGACCATCTAAAGTATGTGGTGTCCTTAAGGTGGGGATCGCCTTAATTAGCACCCTTGTTAGGTCCCTGGGACCGAGAGTTTCCGTGTATAGCTTCTTACAAGTGGTATAGGTGCGGGGTTCTGCTCCAGAGCTAAGAAGTATTCCTCACCTAGTCAGTTTGAGTACACATAGCAATTATGCATTTGCGGGTAATGATACCAATCCGAACCAGATAGAATTGGTGGTAGTATAAGGGGGTTTTCTCCGAAAAACGAGTAAAACTCTACATCAATCTGTCACCAGAGTGAAAGACCGGCCGAAATATATTGATGCAATATGGAAGGGATTCAAGAATACACGCGCTGGCCTGACATCGGATTCGTTATATTCTCGTGATACTTCTCTACTTCCATAGTTTTAGTTCATTTCGCATATTCTAGCTTGAAAAATGAGTTGCTCAAATCAACCACTTTCCCCGTAGCGGCAGGATAATCTCACAATCCAGAATTGAGTTCCCCCAATTTCGAAAACCGTCGAAGGTTTATATTGCCTCTTTGGAATAAAGATAGTTTACTCTGGAAGATCAACTTGCCAGTGTTCGATCAAATCTAAACAAGCTCCAACCTCGCATAATCTCTGCTTCTTTCACTATAACTCTCCCATCATATTTACCTTACCATAGACAGCACCCAAACAGCACCCAAACAGACCCATATACTTTTTTCTTTTCTTCGAAACCACTCGTCTCGGGTCAACCGTGCTACCAGTATCCTACGCTCACTTTGGCACACAGTGACGTCATAGCATTTTTCGTGACCCAGTACTTGTACACTTAATAAACTAATTTCCACCCGTCATTTGATACCGGTACAACCTCGCGAGTGAGATTAAGGTAGAGGTGCAAACATATTGAGGTACCTAGATCTGTCCACACAAGGGGTAGTGTTTCTCCAGGAAAGGTTGCCATTTTGAAACTGGCTCTGATAATTTTTCAATGAGAGGTCTTAGAAAGTCTAGGGCTTGGGCTGCCATTGGCGCTTTAGCCTACACTGAAGTGTTTCATTACAAGCGTGCCATATACTTGTAACCCAAAACTTGGAATTCTTCAGACAGGAGAGTGGATCCTATAGCCTCGAATCAATGGCCAATAATGGAAGCACAAGACGAAACTATAGTCTGAAGTAGCATCATTGCACGTTTTGTGGAAATTTTGACACACATATGGGGTGTCCGACAATTATATGGGACGCCTGCCAGCCCTGTTTTCCGGTCACGTGCCCCATACTAGGTGGGACGTGGTGAGGTACATAAACACGACAATTTCCATCAGAAACACAGATAAATACCACCAGACACGCACCCCCATAATGCACCCCGCAACTTCCTCCACTATGATCACACCACTATTACCACCATTAAGCTTCGAGCCATCTCGCCAAGACCTTCCCCATATCCTGCACACAGAATACGTCTCCCATCACATCGGAGTCAAGATAGTTCGCAGTCAGCACGCTCATTCGCTAATATATTACTTAATATATAAGTGCTCTTCCCCACGCCAATACTCGCAAACCACAAACCGGCTCACGCATTGCAAAAATGTCCTACGACTCGTACTCCACCCCCTTGTCCTCGAGGTACGCCTCCGAGGAAATGTCGCTGATCTTCTCGTTGAGAAACCGTTTCTCCACTTGGAGAAAGTTGTGGTTGAACTTGGCCATTGCAGAACAAAAGGTCGGTCTTTCTGTGATCACCGACAAGGCCATTGCCGAGATGGAAAAACACTTGAATATCACCGACGAGGAAATCGCCGCCGCTTCCGTGGAAGAGGCCAAAGTCAGACACGATGTCATGGCCCACGTGCACGTGTTTGGCGAAACCTGTCCAGCCGCTGCAGGAATCATCCACTTGGGTGCCACCTCCTGTTTCGTCACGGATAACGCAGACTTGATTTTCTTGCGTGACGCGTACGATGTTTTGATCCCAAAATTGGTCAACGTCATCGACCGTTTGTCCAAGTTCGCGGTGCAGTACAAGGACTTGCCGGTCTTGGGCTGGACCCATTTCCAGCCTGCGCAGTTGACCACCGTGGGCAAGAGAGCCACCTTGTGGATCCAGGAGTTGTTGTGGGACTTGAGAAACATGGTACGTGCACGTAACGATTTGGGCTTGCGTGGCGTAAAAGGCACCACTGGAACCCAGGCCTCGTTCTTGTCGCTTTTCCACGGCGACCACGACAAGGTCGAGGAGTTGGACCAGACCGTCGTCAACTTGCTCGGCTTCGAGCACGTCTACCCCGTTACCGGCCAGACGTACTCCCGTAAAATCGATATTGATGTGTTGAGTCCATTGGCTTCTTTAGGGGCCACCACCCACAAGTTCGCCACGGATATCCGGTTGTTGGCTAACTTGAAGGAAATCGAGGAGCCCTTCGAGAAGTCGCAGATCGGCTCCTCCGCCATGGCGTACAAGAGAAACCCCATGAGATGCGAAAGAGTGTGCTCTTTATCGAGACACTTGGGAGGCTTGTTGAACGACGCCATCCAGACCGCCAGCGTGCAGTGGTTCGAGAGAACGTTGGACGACTCTGCGATCCGCCGGATCTCGCTTCCGTCTGCGTTTTTGACCGCGGACATTTTGTTGTCCACCATGATCAACATCACGTCTGGCTTGGTCGTGTACCCCAAGGTGATCGAGAGAAGAATCACGGCCGAGTTGCCCTTCATGGCCACGGAAAACATCATCATGGCGATGGTTGAAAAGGGCGGATCCAGACAGGACTGCCACGAGGAGATCCGTGTTTTGTCGCACCAGGCCTCTGCGGTGGTGAAGCAGGAGGGTGGTGACAACGACTTGATCGAAAGGGTGAAAAACACTGAGTACTTCAAACCCATTTGGGGCGAGTTGGACACGCTCTTGGACCCTAGCACGTTTGTGGGACGCGCGCCACAGCAGACGGAGAAGTTTGTGGCGAAGGACGTGGCGGAGGCGTTGGCGCCATTCAAGCACATGATCACCACGGAGAACGTGTCTTTGAGTGTGTAGGGAGTGAGTGTGTAGGGAGTGAAGCCGTGGAGAGCGAACGGAAGAACGGGATAAGAAACAATGAGGAGAACTTAGATGAATACTTAGTACAGTTACGATAAAGGAACAGAGGACAAATGTAGGCATGGGGAGAGAGTTATGTCAACAGTTACATATTGCACTTGAGTTAACCCCAGCAGCCGATGATTCCAGATTCAGAACTCCAAGACATAAATCCAGAAATATTGGGGGGCTTCCAACTGTACGTTTACAGTCTTCAATTCGACAGAAACTCCTACCTGGGTAACAGGTCAAGATGTTCATATCTTGAGATTACTCACAAAACGCAACTCTACCATTTACACTCTTGGATAGTTGTACATTGGCACTCGCAAATCGATACTTGTACATTGTTTGCTCACTGATATCCATACACTATTAGTCTAATATAAAACACTCTGAAACAACTTGTCGTACCTGCCGTGAAATTAAATGATAACCCGTTCCGTATCCCATTCAAGCAAACAAACAAACAAACAAACAAACAAAACCAGCAAAACAAACACATGAAATAGAACTTGTCATTCAGTCATAAGAGTGGCCCCCCTCAATTTTCCAGCACAGACCCGGATTTAGACGAGTATCGGGACGTGTTCGACGAGGAGAAAAGCGATGGCCGCGACGACGGCGTGGATGAAGACGACGAACTCGACTCGCTGTCCTGCTCATTGGGCAGGAGCATGAAATACTTGTGGAGGTTTTCCGTAATATGGTTCGGCACCTGGTCCTCGAAATCGCCCTGGAACATGTGGCTCTGGTTGACTAAGGCCCGCACACTGCTCAAGACCGGCTCCGGGTCAAACGTGGTGCAGATGTGCCTGTCAGGAATGGACCCGAGGTCGATTATTCCATTTATAATGTCTCGCTCCAAAGACCTTGCATCCACGTACAACAGCATGGGCGTGTCCGTGGGCACAAAATAGAGCTTCATGTCCACCTTGTAGCGGGGCCGGGCCACGACTTTCTTAATAAAAAGATTCGACGGCAGCAGATTCGGCAGGCCCAACGACGCCACCATATCCTCTATAAACTCGCCGTCATCGATCAACTCCGGGTCGCCAGGCTTCGCGGTTTCGAGCTTGACAAGCCCAGAGCCCTCGATGTTCGTAGCGGCCGATTTCGTGACGCGAATTAGCGAGTATTTGGGCACGGAAAACAACGAGGAAACCGCAGTATCCAAATTGTTGAAAGTGCGCACCAACTCCTCAGGGTTGTCCAGAACAGACTGGCCCAACCCCAGGGCGGCCTTGTCGTACGAGAGCGTCTTCAAAACCTTGGAGGGCACGCCGGCCAAATTGACCAAGTTGTTGTCGATGAGTTTGACGGTTTTGGCCGCGAGCCGCCCCAGTTGTAGGAAAGGACCCAGTGCGGAGAATGGAGATGGGCGGTTTTGCCCTTTCTCTTCCTCAGCGCCACGTGCATTTTGCAGGCCCGACTGCCGGATGGAGACCAATTCCGCAGTGACGTCCTCGGACTTTAATGTCCGCTGCGTCTCGTCCGCAAGCACTCGGTATAAGCACTTGCTCTGCGATGTCAATGGCACGAGCTGGTGGTAGATTTCGTAGATGGAGGGCACCGAAATGAGTCGTACGCGAAGACCTGCTTCAAGCAGTTTTCGGTGGAGTTTCAGACCACAATTGGCCGCATTGGACTGCCGTTTCGGCGCCAGTTTTCGCCGCAATGCAATGTCGAGGAGTTTGTGCTGGCGGAGAAGCGCAGGGTGTACCCGCGACCGGAATAGTTTGTCGATTCTGTGGTTGGAAGTGTTGACCTCTAATTTCGGTTCCGATCCGACCCGGGATTTGAGTTTGGAACAGTCGTCGAGCTCGTCCGGGGAATGCCCGGGCAGGCTGCGGTCATTGAGGAGCTCGCTGATTTCGAGCATTGCCGACAGCATTGACCTCGAGAAGACGAATTTGGCGTTTTTGGTCGACCACAAGCGGACCAGTACAGGGTCACGTAGGGATATTCAATGTGATTTTGCAAGATTGGTCTGACAAAAAACAGGGAAAAGGAACCAGAATTGATGGGTTCAAGTGCTAAACCAGGTTAGGGAGAACTGGGGGTAGAATGGTGAGATCCTGGGGGAGCGACTGGCGGTAGAATGCAGCAAGGGATAGTGGTTAAAAACTGCGGGGCGCTTTGCAAATCTGGGAGGTATGGCACGGACCTGGCCAGTATATATAGAAAAAACGGAATTGCGAGGACCAGTTGGTGGGAATGCGATCGGAAAAAGAGTGGTATAGATGTCGAGAATGCTACTGCAAGCTGGGCCGGGGCAAAAAACAGCAAAAATAACCAAGATACTATGATGTAGGTCGGTGCAAGCCATGCAGTAGATTTGGCGATGTGCATGAGCACGACAGCTGTGCATCACGGGAACTTGGGGACATCTTCTCAATCCAGCGAGAAGTAAGGAAGCAGTTGGGCAAATTTTTTCAAAAAGCTCGGGGGTATCATTTGGAAAAAGCTGAGCATATTCATCCGAATGAAAACATGCACAACGTGTCGTAGCACAAAAAACTCGTTGTTCCCTTCAAAGTGCCCAGGGAAAGCACCAGCACTGCACGACCAGTGGGAAACAGTTATATGCCGTCTCAAATGCGATGTCTACATGAGTAAAGGACGAATGTCTCAAACAAGAAGCCAAGCTAAAAAAACCTGAATCGACAAAATCGAGCCAAAATTTGACAGGGCCTCAGTTGAGCCTCCAGTTTTGAAACATAGTCTTTTTTTGAGGCCCCCAAATTTCCAGGAAGGTGTGTGTTCCGTATATCGAATAAGGGTGTCTCACTTGGCCGGTAGTGTATCGGGTGCTTTGCGAAGTTAATGCAGTACCAGCGCGAGACGCTCCCTCCACACTTTCAGTGCTGGCCACACTAGGTTCCACCAGCAATATTGGGTCGACGGAATTGAACCAGAATTGAACACCAGTTCGGTTGGGCCCGGGGGCTTAAAACAAGGATATTTTTTTCCTTCTCCAAATTCTGAATTCTTTTCCCCGGGGCATTTCCTTATTTTCGTGTTTCGTGGCTCGGGTTCTGCACCGCACCATGTACTACGCTACACTCGTGCCGCATGCATGCTCTCTTCTTTTTACGCATTGCGGGATTCCACGGCGGGCAACTTTTGTCCTAGAATCTGTTTAATTGGTCTAGGAGATGATTACGGCAAAAACTACTCAAAATCTGGGACGAGTTGTAGCTATTTTCTTTAGTATTCTTTTAACTCTCAGCGGGCGCCTGCCGCTCGAAATATTGATAGAGATGCCGAACTGCGGCCACTAACGACCGTTTCTTCAGCGGTGTCACGTGACACAGGGCTCCTCCTCGGCAAAGCAACCTTCTTGCTACAAGGGAACAATACAAGCCAGATCGCACCTTCTCTGCGCTGCAGCAACAATGCACGATTGCCAAATGATTTCTAGATCCCCAGCTCAAGGGCCTCCTTCACACGAGAACGGAATCCTCGATTTGCGCTTTTGCCTCCATAGAATGTCGAAATAAGCAACCATTTTCTGCAACAGGGTGCCCCACAAATTCTAGTTAGTCGTAAGATCTTTACTTAGTTCTCGAGTCAAACAAGTGATCCAGTTGTCGCTTCGTTGACGTTGTCTCTACTTCTACGACCTGTGTTTGGCGGCTTCTCAGGCACCCTTCGGCAAGCAGTGGATAATGCTGGACCACAGCTAGCTGCGGCGGGGCCAATCTTCTTGCGTTGGTTTTGGACCGTGGATAATATAATTGGAAAAACGCGCGGAATTCCACATCTGCAGCATAAGCATCAGTACGCGGCTTGGCGTGCACATTCACTCATTGGGCCGACCAAGGGAACAGGAAAAGAAAAGGGACAAGAAAACGATGAGAAAATGGGAAGGCGAAGGCAAAAAGAACTTTGGAAACGAAATACGAGTTGGCTATTACGAGGTGGTACGATGTGAGCAAAACATGAGTAAACCATGGTTTTGGTCGATCCGGGTACTTGAGATATTGCTTATAGTCGCACCAGGTTTGACCAATTAGTGGTTTGTTTCACCGACAAGTACACGTTCCACACCAGTGCCTTTTTGTAGCAAAGAAATGTATAGGCAAGAGGAAACGAGTTACAAGGTCGTCTAGTAAGTCTTTGTTACTTTTGCACGAGTGTGGCCTCTTCACTATGCGAATCCCAAGTTTTCATTGTGCATTTCGGCAAACCACTTGCTCCGGCACTCTTGATTTTTTCTAAAATCGCTCGTCAGCAAAAGATTTAAGGTTAAGCTCGGATACTTGCGCATATATGACTATGTATGGTTACTGTCTTAAGGTTTGCGTGGACGCAGACCACTCATATGTCGGATAGCTCTATTCATTCTGCTCCGGTTCAAGTTTCCTCATCCTGCAATTTTCTCTTCCGTTTATCACTGAAGCTCATTCAGAAAAAGAAAGTTAAAACACCACATAAATCCAAGCACAAGACGTAAATATGGCAGTTAGTGATCTTGCTGCGTTGAGAGAAGGTGAGCTATGACTATGCACTGTTGAATTAGAGGATTCAAGGCCATACAAGGAGAAATCTACCAGGTGGACAAGTAGCACACTTTATATCCATTAAGAAAAGCATGAAAGCCCACTATCTTCCTTACACTTGTTTAAATGCTTTGATCTGCAGATATCCCATGCCAATCACTTCGTTCAACGAATGTACGTCCAGAGAAACAAATATATCATGTAACTAGTCCTCTTTCTATAATTAACAATCATTGCTGTCTAAGGGCATGGATTATGGGGTATTATTCAAAAGTTGGAGCCCTGGTTGATATCCCGGTCACGCACGCCCAACTCACCGCTGAAGAAGTTGTCCTCCCCACCCTTCTCGTTCTTTCTCCAGAACGTCCATCCGCTCTCGTGGCCCTTTGCTCCTCTGCGCTTCAAGATGAAAAACAACGCTGCAAAACCGACCAAAATCGCTCCGCCAACACCGACAACCACCCCCACTACGATTTTGTTGGTGTTGCTGAGACCACCCGAGGAGTTCGAGTTGGTGTTTTTCGACGTCGACGACGATGGCTGCGCGTTCAGCTGCGTGATCAACGACGTCTGCGTCACAACCACAGTTTTGCCATTTTCGACTGAGTTGTACACGAGAGTCGTGGGCGAAGCCGTAGATGTATTGCTGGTGGCCAGAGCAGTGTTAGTGGCGGACGAATCTTCGTGTGCAGTCGTGGAACTGGCCTCGGTGTTGGTGGCCGTGGAGCCCTCGCTGGGCGCCTGCGTGGTCTCATTTGTCGTTTCGCTGTTGTCGTTTTCTGTTGGAGTAGACGACGTCGTTTGCGCCGTTTGCGACGTTTGTGGCGTACTCGTAGTTGGCGACGACGTCCCCGGAGTCGACGAGGGCGTAAACACAGGCAGATCCGTGGGCGAGGTTTCCGGGGTTTCCGAGGTTTCTGAGGTTGTAGGCGTAGACGTAGTTTCGTTCTCTGAAGAGAACGTGAACCCGTTATTGGTGGCAGAAGGCTCGAAGTTGTCCTGCGTCAGCAGCACCAGCGAGTTTGTATCCCTTCGAATTAAGAGTTGTGGCGTTTTGCCGGTTGCTAGGTGCACTGGAGCCAGCGAGGTGGTTGTTTTCAAGAGGTCCACAACAGCGTGCACTTTTTGTGAGGAAAAGCCCTGGTAGAAGAAAAGTATCGTGCCGACAACGGCGACAAGCGACACCACGAGGAACGAAAGAGCGGCCATCTTGTTTTACTTGTTCTGTTTGTTTGTTTGTTTGTTTGTTTGTTTGTTTGTTTGTTCTGCTTATTTGTTTGTTTGTTTGTTTGTCTGTCTCTGTTTGTCGAAAATGCTTCTTGATGACTCAGGAAGCGGTGCTCAACTGAGGGTTGCAAGTTCCGATGTCTATAATGGATAACGAATGTGTCTGCAAAAAGTGGCAGATCTTTGGGTCAAATGGGATCGAGTGAGTGTACGCCTTTTAAATGCTCCTGACCTGCTCCTGTGCTTATGGTTTCAAAAATGTTTGGCAGATCGCAGTTGGTTTTTTTCTCGTCTTCGCGTAGGACAAGTCTTAGGCGAGAGAGATCCGGACAAAGAGAGATCGGAGCCGGTGAGGTCTAGTGGCAGCTTGCAGCTCTAACTTAGCGAAAGTGTGAAATATTGCGTTTTGGTCTTGAATCAAGAAACAATATGAGGAAAAAAATAAGATCCACAGCCAGAGATAAAAATAGCGCTCTCACGAAAGAAAATTAATTTCCTGTGCGAGGCGTGACTTTCGTGCCTGCAAAACGAAACCATTGAACGCCACCCTGAGGTGTACGGGTGTGCAGGGTGTGCAACTGGGGCGTGCGTGAATTTTTAAACGCTATGCCTTCTGTCTGCGCTCATACATGGCGTGTACTCGCTGGCTCGTAGTTTATTTCTAATGGCGGCCACGTCATATTGGTTTACGAACGATGTAAAAGGAGAGCTAGCGCTCACAATCATTTATACTTTTGCCCACGCGAGACTGGGCTTTCCGCGTCATTTTCGGCCACGCGAGAGGAAAAACGTGTCAATGAAAGGGCCGACTGTCTGGCTTGTTCTCGCTAAGTAAAGACTCATTGTCTGTCATACTGTGCAAATAGTAGTCACCTGCTTGAATTTTTCTTGACTTTTTCTTGGTGTTGCATGGGGCATTTACCGCCGGCTGGCCTCAGTTATGGTCTGGCCCCCAGTTTTGGCGTGTCGCGCGACGTCATCGAGATCGCATGCACACTGTGCAGGCAGATGGACGCGGTTCCTGACTAGAATCACCGTTACCGTCACTGCAAGATCTAGCGAAACGGAGTAGGTGAAGTTTGATTGGGTCCACTTTGTCAGACCGCTATTTTTTCAGGAACACGTCTCTCGATGTTGATGTTATCATAACAGTTCCAGTTTGTGTCTCAAAATAGGGTATCTCGGATTGAGTCATTTCAGCCACAGTGACGTGAACATTCGACACTCTATGCACAACGACAGATTGAAAATCACGCGAGACATGAAAGTTTAACCAATCTCCACGATAACCAGGTATTTGTGTTCGCTATGACAAAGCTCACTTTCAGGGAGCAAATGGCCGGTTTTCCGGTCAAGCAAATGCTAGTGATTTCAGTCATGCGGTTCTCCGAGCCCCTCGCTTTCACGTCCCTTTTTCCTTATCTCTACTTCATGATAAGAGACTTCCATATCGCGCCTACGGAAGAGGAAATCTCGAAATACTCCGGATACTTGGCCTCGTCTTTTGCGTTCTGCCAGTTCTTGTTTGCCATGCAATGGGGTAAAATGCTGGATCGCGTGGGCCGCAAACCGGTTCTATTATGTGGGCTTCTCGGCACTTCCGCGTCGCTCCTATTGTTTGGGTTTAGCACAAATTACTATATGGCTTTGTTTGCAAGAAGTTTGGCCGGAGTCTTGAACGGAAATATAGCTGTTTTGAGGACCGTGATTGGCGAAGTGTGCACTGATAAAAAACACCAAGCTTTGGGATTCAGCACTCTCCCATTACTTTTCAATTTCGGGTCCGTCATCGGGCCCTTGATTGGCGGCTCTCGAATCTTCACGAATCCGAAGCCAGACAGCCCCTATAAAAAGAAGTCCTCTGAGACCCTTCTTTCTGGATTTGCAATTGACTCTTTCGGGCTCCCAGAGTTCTACCGAAAGTTTCGCGACGATCATCCGTATGCCTTATCCAACATGGTTGTGGCCATATTTCTCTGGTTCAGCTGCGTAATGGGCTTTTTGTTTCTCGAAGAAACAAACGAGAAATTCACCGAAAAAAGAGACTTGGGCCTTGAATTGGGTGACATTTTGACCCACTTTATCTGGGGCGGCAAGCGCAGGGTACGTCCTTGGCAAAGCAAAAAATCTGCTGACGAGGAAACCCCTCTTCTTGTAAATACAGACTTATTGGCTTTGCAAAAAACCCTGACGATAGCGTCCCCTTCTCTGCCCGTCAGTGACTCCGAGTCAATTGCGTCTCTCACTGGAGAATCCTTGAACTCAGGAGTAGACGAAGAACCTGTGGCCGCGGAAGACAGCGAGTCTATCGATGAAATTTCAAGGGACGAAGAAGATGAGGTCGATGCTGTTGGCCCTTATATCAGCAAAAGATTGTCGAACGCCATTGTGAGGCGGTATTCACAGTCATCCAGCCGAGCTCCAAAGCAAACGAGACTCACTCCGCAAGTGATATCTGTAATATTGTCGAACTGCATCATTTCCCTCCACTCCATCGCGTACAACGAGTTTTTGCCCGTACTCCTAGCAGCGCAGTTCCATAAAAAAGTGTTGCACTTTCCGTTTACCATCAGCGGTGGGTTCGGGCTAGAGACCTCGTTCATTGGTATGCTTTTCTCATCCACGGGTATGATTGGGATGTTGATCATCCTTGTGATTTTCCCTTGGGTCGATCGCACGTTAGGGACTCTTCAGGGTTTCCGTATATCCCTATGTTTTTTCCCAGTCGTTTACGCATTGGCGCCAATGACCATCTTCACACTCCACAAGTACAATGACGCGTTTCCCACTTGGGCCACTCCTGTCTTTTTGTACATGCTCACCTCTTTAAAGACATTAGCAACTGCAACAGGGTTGCCGCAGATTATGATTCTTAATCACAGGGCCGCAGCCAAGGAGCACCGAGCTTACGTGAATTCTCTCACCATGAGTATGTTGGCGTTTGCACGTTTCCTCGGCCCAATAATTTTTGGATATTTAATGACCTTGGGAGATCGGCTCCACATGGGCTGGCTTTCGTGGTGGTTGATGGCTCTCATGGCTCTTTTGGGCCTCTTCCAGTCTTTCTATATGGAAGACTACGAAGACTGAGCCATTGATGTGTCGAGCTCCGAACCACCTGAGTCCCTTGATCGTTGTTTAAAAAAGACCTCGACAGACTATTTATTACATGTGTCAAAAGTTAATCTGCGGTTCGACCGATCTCTGAAGGACACCCTCATGCCTGATACGCATCCTTGGGCTTCTCAATTAGATATAATGTATTCGTTTTCATCGAGGTTCCTATAGCACAGGAGTTTGTACTTCGACAACGCGTGCTTCTGTTAACATTCTTCCAAGGATCGATGTTGCAAGTGGAAATGTACAGTGGCACGACGAGGTGTGCGGTTACGACTTTAGACGCTGCGCTTGTACCCCTTTTTTGAGGTTTAGAGGTGACTCTTTCTCTTCAAGTATTGCACTATTGGTGAGCATTTTGAAGTTTGAAGGTATTAAGAAACTCTCTTTCCCTAGAATATTTGACTTCAAGAACGTGCAGGCAGATTGACATTGCGGAGGAGACACCACTCTTTTAAGATGTATAAAATTCCAACACTATCCATGATATTACTGAATCTGTCTACCCGTCTGGCTGGCCAGTGAGCGCCCATTTATTTTTAGGATTAAGCTATGATGCCCTATTTCGGTTGCACTTTTCCAGATTGAATGCCGATAAGAAAACAAGTGGAGGAACCGAAGGATGGAAGAAACAGTATTTTATGCACTGGCCCACAAAACGACTCAGCAAAAGAAGTTTTAATATTGATAAAAGGTCCCTCATGAAGGATCACCGATAATCTTAATTTTTTCTTTCATGTCACCATTCCCCTCTTCCTGTAAAAGTACCCCTATTCAGTCCCCCAATAGACACGCCTTATCCAGCCGCACCATCAGTCTTCATTAGTCAACGCGACCTTGGCATATATAGCGCGCCAGATGGGTCCCAAATTCCCTCTAAGTTTCGTTCAAAGCACGCCAATGATCGCATAACAAACCAACCTATCATGACAGAACTCACTTTTCGGGAACAAATGGCCGGGTTTCCGGTCAAGCAGATGTTTGTGGTGTCGATTATCCGTTTCGCCGAGCCTCTTGCGTTCACTTCCCTTTTTCCTTATCTATACTTCATGATCAGAGATTTCCACATCGCCCCTACGGAGGAGGAGATTTCTAAATATTCTGGGTACTTGGCCTCGTCTTTTGCGTTTTGCCAGTTCTTGTTTGCAGTGCAATGGGGCAAAATGCTGGACCGAATTGGCCGCAAACCGGTCTTGTTAATTGGACTTCTTGGCACTTCTGCATCGCTTTTATTATTTGGATTTAGCACTAATTACTACATGGCGTTGTTTGCGAGAAGTTTTGCTGGCGTGTTGAACGGAAATATCGCTGTATTAAGAACAGTTATTGGCGAGGTTTGCACCGAGAAAAGGCACCAGGCAATGGGGTTCAGTACGCTTCCATTGCTCTACAATTTTGGGTCTGTAATTGGTCCCTTAATTGGTGGTTCGCAGCTTTTCACAAATCCCAAGTCCGACAACCCTTACGAAAAAAATGCCATGACTGGGATGTTTTCGGTATTTAGTAGTGTGGTGCGTTCGTGGGCACTTCCTGAGTTCTACACCAAATTCCGGGATGCACACCCGTACGCCATTTCTAATATTGTGGTATCCTTGTTTCTTTGGTTCAGTTGTCTCATGGGCTTTCTTTTTCTTGAGGAAACCAATGAGAAGTTCACTGAACATAGAGACATCGGGCTCGAGTTGGGGGATATCTTGGTGCATTTTATTCTCGGTGGTGAACGCAAAGTTCGTCCTTGGCAGGAGAGAAAAAACCCCGACGAAGAGACCCCGCTTCTTGTCAACGAAGCACCAGCGTTCTCGAACGCAGTATTGCCCATCTCGCCCCCAGAAACAACTCTGCCAGTCAGCGATTCGGAATCCATTCAGTCACTCACAGCACCTGAAAACGAAATTGACAATGCTTTGCGTGATGAAGAAGACGAGGTCGATGCCATTGGCCCCTATGTGAGCAAGAGCTTATCCAACGCCATTGTAAGACGGTATTCTCAGACGTCTATGGAACCCCCAAAGAAGACCAGAAGACTCACTCCGCGAGTGATCTCTGTGATATTGTCGAACTGCATTATTGCACTCCACAACATTGCGTACAACGAGTTTTTGCCTGTGTTTCTCGCAGCGCAATTCCGCAAAAAAGCGTTGCATTTTCCCTTCACGATCAGCGGCGGGTTTGGGCTCGAGTCGTCTTACATTGGTATGCTTTTTTCGTCTACGGGAATTGTTGGCATGATGATCATTCTCATCATTTTCCCATGGATTGACCGCGCTTTGGGCACCCTCAACGGATTCCGCTTATCGCTCTGTTTTTTCCCCATAGTGTACGCCAGTGTTCCGTTGACGATTTTCACGCTCCATAAATATAACGAGGCGTTCCCTGCTTGGGTCACGCCGTTCCTTTTGTATGGACTCACCTCGCTCAAGACTCTTGCATCTGCCACAGGAATGCCTCAGATTTTGATCCTTAATCACAGGGCAGCAGCCAAAGAGCATCGTGCTTACGTTAATTCTCTTACCATGAGCATGTTGGCGTTTGCGCGGTTTCTTGGCCCCATTGTGTTTGGGTACTTGATGACCTTGGGAGACAAGTACCATATAGGGTGGCTTTCGTGGTGGATCATGGCGCTCTTGGCGCTCTTCGGCCTTTTCCAGTCTTTCTACATGGAGGAGTACGAGGATTGAGGCTCACCGAGAGATTTCTAAAAAGCTAATTGAACATTTATAGAATAATATAGTGTGCTCCGTCTTTAAATTGCCACTCGTTTTGCGAAGTTTAGTGAGCCGTACCCTTTCTCGCACGGGTTCCGCGAGCGGTTTCCTAATTGGGACTGTGGCGGGGTTCTGACGCAGAGGGTGCTTCACGCAGGCACTGATACCGTGTATTGTTGGACTGCAGTAGGGATGTAAGCGAGAACCCAAAGCGGAAGCTGTCCCGAGAGCGTTCTTGTTTATCTTAGTGAGCAGGATGGACGTCAGATGTGAAATGGGGATCGTTTTTCTTGACCATTAGTAAGCGAGAGGACCACAGGTTTGGCGTGTGTGTATTTTGAAAATTCGTGTTCACCGTGTTCTGCGGGGACACGAGTATGATGATCCTTTCCGCAAATGCTCATTTTTAACTATCAGACCCGAGCCTCGTCGCTCACTGGGTGAATTAGAAAAAGCTCAGATTCTACCTCAATTTCACTTTCGCAATGAAATTAAATCTTGCGTTTTCTGCGAAAGAATCTCTGCGATATGTGCTGAGTGCGTCCAGAACAAACAAAAGCCCTTCTATCGACACAATTACTCACCCTCTAACGAATATTTCCACCCCAAAGTCGCAAAATTAGCTCCTGCGGAATTTGCCCCATTCCTCTCAAAAAAAGAGCCATATGATATGACGCAACGGCCACAATATGCACGCTTCTCCCCCGCGTGCCGCTCCATTGAGTCACCTGCACCTCGCCAGGCTACTTCACCCAAACGCACTCCACCATTTTGCACCTTTTCTACATCTTTTCCTATACCTTTCCTCCATCATTTGCCCGAAAAATGTCTAGTTTTCGCGAGCAGATGCGGGGCTTCCCCCTCTGGCAGATGACCGTGGTGTCGATGATCCGGTTCTCGGAGCCGATTGCATTCACCTCGCTCTTTCCTTACATCTACTTCATGATTCGTGATTTCCACGTCACCGACGACCCGTCGCAGATCTTCAAATACACGGGACTTCTAGCAGCGTCGTTTGCGTTTTCGCAGTTTCTATGCTGCATTCACTGGGGCCGGCTCAGCGACCGTGTGGGGAGAAAAGTCGTACTTATTTGTGGTCTCTGTGGTTCTGCTGGCAGTCTCATTGTGTTTGGGTTTGCCAAGAATTTCTACGTGGCGTTGGCGGCTCGTACGCTCGCAGGGGCACTCAACGGAAACGTTGCGGTTTTGCAGACGCTAGTTGGCGAGGTGGTGACGGAAAGACGCCACCAGGGAATTGCTTTTGCTACGCTTCCCTTGTTCTGGAACGTGGGCTGTGTGATCGGCCCATTGATTGGTGGGTCCAAGTACTTGACGCGGCCGCGGGATGTGGACACCACAGTGCAACTGTCGTCGTTCTCGTCGTTTTACGAGGCCTTCATAACTAACCACCCGTACGCGTTATCCAATATTGTCGTGGCGTCTATGCTCCTTACGGGGGCCGTTATGGGGTTTTTCTTCTTGGAGGAGACCCACGTGCGGATCAGAAAACGGTACGATTTCGGGCTCGCCCTAGGTGACAAGATACGCCGATTTTTGGGGTACCAGATTCCGGTGCGGCCGTGGGAACGACCAAAAAAAGCACTTTTCACTGCGGTTCCCGAAGCCTCTGTGGTCGAGCTGGACAGTGAGATCTCCGTGAATTCTGACGACGAAACGATACCTCTCACGGCAGACCCCGTGGCCATTTACGATGCCAGTCTGGAGGAAGAGGACCAGCTATACACACCCCTGGGAAAACTCAACAGAAGATCATCGTTGGGCGTGCGGCGCTACTCCGGTGCCTTTTCGCTACAACCCACGATGCTGGCTGCGACGGGGGTCTCAGATTTCGAGGAGGTGGTATCGATTTGGGCAGCTTTACGCAATAGAGACATCTTCACGTATAAAGTACTTGGCACGATGTTGGCATACTTTTCCATCGCGTTCCACCTGCTCATCTACTCGGAATTTGTGCCCGTATTTCTCGCGGGAGCCTACCAGCGAGACAACTTGAGTTTTCCATGGCACGTGAAAGGAGGCTTGGGCTGGCAGACTCAGGAAATCGGTTCTTTGCTTTCCACTGTGGGGCTCATGGGGTGCTTCATGGTGATCGTGATTTTTCCCCACATGGACAGGCACATGCGCACGATCGACGGCTTCCGCTTTGCCTGCTGTATGTTCCCCGTAGCCTATTTTGTGTTGCCCTACATTATCTTTACTACTCCGGGCTACAATTCGTCGCTCCCGGCTTGGTTCTACAAAGCTTGCTTATATGCAAATTCCATGGTGGCGGTCGTGGGCAGCTCGTTGGCGTTTCCGCAGGTGACGATTTTGGTGTACCGGGCAACCAAACCCAAACACCGGGCGTTGGTTAATGCCACTTCTATGTGTGCCAACTCGTTGGCCCGGTTCGTGGCCCCGGTCACGTGGGGCGCGTTGACGTCGTTTTTCGACAAGCGGGGTGTGACGCAGGTGCCGTGGAACTTGTTGGCAGTTTTGGCGGTGTTGTCAGTGGTCTTGGCCTTCCGCATAGACGAGTACTCCGAGGATATCGAGAACCCGGAGGAGGAGGAGGTCTAGGGAACTTGCAAGGGTTGGCAGTGGCAGAATCAGTACGCCCCATGATGGGGCCATTATTTATCACTAGAACTGGATCAGTAGAATACATGTTTTGGAGAGAGACGCGGCGTTGGTATTATGGGAACATGATTACTGCTGTATAAACTGCGAAATATTGTTATCAATGTTAGCTGAGTAGAGTTCGCGTGAGATAAGATTGTTAGAATTTCTTATGTTTAGGCATCTCGTTATTAAGATATCGGACGTGCAAGAGAAGTGATCTTTATGAAATAACGATACTAACGTTCGGAAGCTTTGAAGATCTTTGAGAATTTCGTGATCCAGAAATCGGAGTGAAGAGGGGTGATCTGATGAAAGTTCTAATCAATCTGCACAAAGTTCAGGGTTTTGAACAACAAGAATCAATCGAAAACAGCAATTAATCATATTCATTCTAAGAATAATCTTCCTGCCAGCCATGTTTTTGTATACGAGGCAGCACAATCAACACGGTCTCCACCCCATAGCTACAGACGTCATCGTTATCAAGCATAACTACACACGTTTCGTATCTGATTCCCGTATTATTAAAAGTATATAAAAAAAGTAAAGATTCCCGTCTTTAGTGTAAAAAAATTGGTAGTAAAAAAAAGGTTGATAATGATAACTATTTCGTATTATGACAAAGGCAAAACCCAGGCAGGACAACAAACAAAGAAAGCAATGCTTCACTCATAAGTGAGCAGAAGCATCACGCTCTCAAAGAATGGGCCTTTTCTGGAATCCAAGCCGAACAAGTTTAACAACTGTCCGCTTAGAATCTTTGGTTAGCCTTCTTCGCCTTCATTCTCTTTTGGATTTGAATGGCAACGACAGCGCAGAAGGCCAAGAAGATCAAGACGAACACAAGAATAACACCAGGGGGAAGCATTGCGGATTGATTATTTTCGTGGGTTGAAAGGAAAAGAGAAAGAAGAAAATTATAAGAGTGTCGTCGGCCCAGGGAATCCGGTGTATTTATCGCAGTAGAGTGCGATATTTTGCTGGGGGTTTTCACGCAATTGTTTTTTCTGGCCTTCCCATTCGGGCGTGCGTGCCGGATTCGGCAGCGGAAACAACAGAAACGGGAGTTCCGGGGGTGCTAGGTGCAGGTGCGAGGGGTCTGCAGCGGGGCAGGCTACGATATTTCCCTCAAATCTGTTCCGAGCGTCGACGATACAGTTTTTACGAAGCCAGCAATATTGGCTATGTTTTGATTTTCTTGAATTAAATTGACAGGAATAGTTTCAAAAACTCTCTTCTCACCTATTCTTTTTTCAACCCTACACAATATAGTTTAAATTTTTCGTCCCTGCGGTTTCTCGGTCGATATATATCGCCGAGACGGTACTCGCTTGCGAGATTGCTTGCCTGCAGGCGAATTCCGAGGTCTTGCGCGCCAATCACCGTTGTTCATTCTTCTTTTGACAGATTACTGCATCAAAGATCTGCCCAGTTTTCACAATTAATTTCGGAAATTGCACACTCCCACGGTGGCCAGATGTTGTAGGCTTGCCAAGAGAAGGAGAAAGAAACAGAATTATTGAAAATGAACAACACCTAGAAAAGCACTATTGTTGGATTTGTCAAAGAATGATTTTGGCACTTAATGTTCAAGTGCCCGATTACTCCGAAATTCCCCGAGATAGATTGTGATTGGAAGAAGGTTTCGTTTTAATGTCTCACGAAAAAATGCCCTCTATCTTGGACTGCCGTGCCGAACCTGCATTAACACACCCGAATGATCCGTCCGTACAGTGGATATGTGAAAACGTTGACAAAATTGAACAAAGGTATTATCGGGTGAAATAGGCGTTCCTACACACAAGCTCAAGTATTTATCTTTTTCACTGAGTCTTTGATGATTTCAAGAATCTGATATATTCAGGGTCCAAGCATTGCGCAAAACGTTGACCACGGAAGATGGTGAAGAAACTTAACTTGGTTACGAGCACGTACCTCTTCACACAATCGCATTCTTGTAGCTGAATGTTTTAAAAGGCTTTACGTATATCCGATGCAGTATCTCCGCTTATTCTGGGCTAGTATGGTTAAGTAGAACGGTATATTGATAAATCAGGCCTTTTTGCATAGTCGTTCAATATAGATCCTTGCTGAGGCAAACAAATTTTGACCTTTGATCTGCCATCTGATGATATTTCTCGCATGCAATTGAACTGAATGTAATTGACGAGTTTTGTAGCAAGAAAACGTTGACCGCTTATATCCGTGGATAGCGACCATCACATTAAACATCTGAGTAGTAATGTACTCTCACATATCCTTGTCAATCAAAAAGCATATCTTTGCGTCGTCCATACCTTCTATCATGGTGCAAGCCCTCCAGCCCAAATTTGACGAACTATAGATAAATGCTTCTTCTGCTGCTCACATACTTACAGACATCCATGTATTCTTAATATAGATATTCGTAAACGATGGAGATCAGGCGAGCCCCTTGGCACTTACTTTTGCTGCCAATCAGGCCGTCTCCACAGAGCTCGAACGTGTCAATCCCGTTATATTGCAAGTTTCGCTTACTATTTGAAGTCGGATCGGGCATCAAGCTGAAACCTAGGTGTGGCCAGCCACATAAAACAAGTCGGCCCGAATGGTTGACACTCAAATACTTACGGCCCACCAACGTCCGCAAGGCGCCACCTGAATCATACTGGAACGTCGACATTTTGTGACTGACAACGAGCTTTTGACCATCTATTTGCAAATCTAGGTCGATTGGCTCGTTGTCTATTTTTGATATGTAGATCGCACCTGGTGGAATATGGAGGTGACCAATTGCGGATATGATGAAGAGGACGAGCGGTAAAATTTTCCTCATCTTTCTTATCGGTAGTGGGTTCTTGAGAAACGAGGATGGAAGGTGATATAAATACCTGGCGTTTGTAGGGACGTTAATATATACCAGTGTGAGTTTCGTCACCTCTTTGGGTGATTGTTGTGGTTGCTCAAAACTTTTGGGGTGGTGATACTCTATTTTTCCACAGTTTCACAATCACAACATTATGAAATTCTAAAGTCTTATCATACCAAGAGGAGGCGAAGCTACGGCGTTGCGATTGACTTGTCTTGCGTAATAATGTACTTGGCATGGAAAGCAGAAGGAAGCAAAAACTCGAAGATACATGACGATCGTGGGTACTTTTTTTAGTCATTCAGGAAATGCCACGAAATGGAATTCAATGTCCCCCCTTTTTAAGAAGTAGTTGCTACGTTTCAACATCTACTATTACTAGTCAATTGCATATCCTGTTTTCGGGAAAATTTCTAACAGAAAATAAAAGAAAGATTCAAAGTATACATTCACGATAACAACTTTCGTCAGAAACCTACACTTCCCATCACGAAATGGCCTCAACTTTCGTCTTTTCAATTGGCCCACATAATCTCCCAGTCACGTGACCAAACAAGCCCCGGACGGGGCTCTGAACAAGGAGGCTATAACACTGCCACTTTCAGCCCTTTCCCTCGTATGGTAACGTGATGCTCGCCTCGTTCTACCCTGGATGTGTGTATTGTGAGGAACTGTAAAGCAGAGGCATCTGCTATTGCGGTTGGCGCACGTCAGCCAATATCGCATGCTCAACCTAGGTACCTCGGCAGGAACAAAATTTAGTCAAGAAACCTTGAAAAAATTAGATTCAACTTCTTTTGTAGTTTTACCGCGACACGTCTTCAAGGCACCGCCCTGCGCGTGTGGCCGCTTGACACGTTCCTTCTTGCCTGGGAATGTACCCCAGAAAGGTAGTCCGTATCACATGCACCTGAAGAGATCTAAAACCACATGACTCTCGTTGCGTATAAGTAGCCACATTTTTCTTAGTCGACGTTGAGCAATTTTGGACATTTTCAAAAACCACATCCCCATAATGTCTCACAAGGTGACCCTCTACAACGGGAAGCGGGCGTTTTCAGCCTGGTCGTCCCACCCACAAAATCTCTTGGGTGAGTCCAACGCCTACGATCGGGTCATTTTCTTCTTGCACGGGTTCCCCGACAACAACGACAGTTACAACGAGGTGATTCCTGTCTTGCAGCAGCATTTCGGCGGCAAAACCGGGAAAGATGTGTTGACGCTTGCACCCTTGATGAGAGGATACGAAAAATCGTCTCAGGGCCCCGGAAACGAATACTGCGTTTATGAGCTCGCGCACGACGTCCAGCAGTGGATCTTGCAGGTGACCCCCGGCCAGCACGTGCCCGTGCACATTGTGGGCCACGACTGGGGTGCAATAGTAGCGTTCAAAACCGCGTCCAAATACCCGGAATTGGTCACCTCCGTGGTGGCGTTGGCCATTCCTTACATCACCAATTTGCACCTCTGGCAATTTCTCTGGTACTTCCCCAAGCAGATCTGGTGCCTGAGCTACATGTTGCGGATGCAGAGTGTGTTTTTCTACGGGCCCGCGTTCCAGGACGTGCGCGAGCCAGGATATTTGGACCTGTTGTGGCGGTTCTGGTCGCCCGGGTGGGACTTTTCGCAGCAGATCGCGTCCGTACGCAAGACGTTGGCGGCGCCCGGCGTGTTGAGCGCGGCCACCGCGTACTACCGCAACCTCATTCCCTGGAAAAAACTCGACGAGTTCCGCTGGCCGGTCGACTTCGAAAAAGTGCCCACGTTGATCTTGGGCGGCGAGAGGGACGGGTGCATGTTGGGGGCAATGTACGACCTCGAGTCCAAGATGCTAGCGTCCACGCCCAAGGTGAAAGTGCAGCTTTTGCAGGGCGTGGGCCACTTTCTCCACCGCGAGGATCCGGCAAAAGTCGCGGAGCTAGTGTGTGGCTGGTTTGAGAAGTACGCACAGTAGGTGCAGTAAGTGTATCTCCGGATTTAGCACCTAAGCCTCGTTCGCAGCTGCGACGGTGGGCCGTGATCTTGCTTTGGGAGTGCAGGTCGCAGGCGGATGGTTGTGTATCGAGGATGGTGAGCCCACGACATTTCCCTAGTGGTAGTTGCATGGGCTCGCAATCGTGTCTTTTGGGTGGAGATCAAAGTGGACCAAACCTTGATAATGCATGCCAAGACCAGCACGTCATCGGAGGTGACAGGTGCGGCAAGTGCGGGCTTCTTCACGCGCTTAGTGGGTTTCATGTGCTGGAACGGGATACCTATTGTTTGGGCGCTGTTGCAAGATCCGTTCACAAAGAGAAGAAAATGGCTCAGCGCAACATCGACGGAATTTTTTCTGGAACTGCAACACCGTGAAAATCACGAGAATGACTCAAGAATGCTGAGAAAAAAAAATTGAGCGCATGGCAAAGGCCTGTTACGAGCCCACGCGGAAAACGATTCCGTCACTAGTGTCACGTCATTTACCTTACTAATCAATCAATTAGAAGCTTCCATTTTACTACAAAACAAAACAAAACCTTGCGCTTGCTGATTGCGGCAAAAGGCTGAAGCAGATCTTTACACCCAAGGGCAGCGTTGCTGTGTATTGTGTGGTGGGCCACCTCAGGGAATTGCCGCCCGCCAAGACACTTTTCGGTCTATATTAACACCTGAAATTCCAAGAACAAAAGCTATCTCGCCAGATCTGTAGTGCGCGATTAAATTTGCGTTGCGGCCGCCGTGCGCCCTACCACGACAAGTTTATGCGAGAAGATGCACACCGTGCGTTAGCTTCTTACGGGCCTGCCTGCACGCGTTTCGTACTTTGCCTAATTAGACCACGCACGTTTTCAGCTGTAACCACGACAGTCGTGCCACTACAGTAGGGTGAAAACCAGTCTAATATCTAATAAGTCTCTAAAATCACGTAGCGAAAAGTCTCATGGCCAGCATGGGTCCCTAGGTTTTCGATATTGCCGTGCACTTTTTCGCCCGCTATGCTTGGCGCCAATATCCATATTTCCACCGCAGTGCTGATCGTAGTGGCCACTTGGGTCCAGGAAACAATGCGTTTTTCGTTTTTCGGGCTTCCGTTTTTTGATGTGTAATTTGAATGGTATTTCAAAGCACGGAAGCCAGCCCCGCAAGCTAGAGACATACCTTGGCCGTTTCCATTCCGAGGCTCACCACTGAGCCTGTTTAACCCCATATTATTTACGCCTCCGACAACTCTCTTGAACCATTTCACTTGGGTGCGTAGGTACCGCCCTGCGCCGGCACGGCACTGGCCCCGCCGAAGAAACCCCCATTGTTGAAACTGCCGTAGGTATCCTGACAATAGTAGAACGGCGGTAGGCCAAGCTGGAAAGGCTGCGTCTGCTGTGTGGGGAGGAGGCGCGAGCCCACCGAATGGTCGAGCTCACTGCCGTCTGCGGATTCGGCATTGTCGCAGCTCGAAACGGTCGTTTCAAGCGTCTGTGGGAGCCAGCCTCCAGTGCTGAGGCGAGTGCTCAGAATGGACCCGCTGGCCAGCGACACAAACTCGCTGTTGTCGAGCAGCGGTGGCGGCTCCACGGCACTGTACGAATAATAGGGAATAGAGTGTGCGTGCTGGCTCGGGAGGTGTCCGTCGAAATGGTCCAAATCTTTGGCCGCGTACGAGCTCTGCCGCAGAAGCGTGTTTTGTGTCTGGCCACCAATCTGCTGCTGCTGCTGTTGCTGCATCGCATACAACTTATACTCTTCCACGAGTTCCTGGTGTAGCGGCTGGGAGTCCTGGGTCAGAGCCTGGTCCATCGGCTGCGAATATAGGATCCCGCGTGCGTACAGCAGGGACCCGAGGTTTTGGCTGTGGAGGCTGCCGGTGCTGTGGGACCGAGACGGGTCCATCACCTGCTGCCACAGCAGCGCCTGCGGCGAAAGACCGCAACTGTTTTGCATCCTCGGATTGGCCCTTATTTCGGAGGGAAACTCCAACACCGGCGAGTCATGCACCATGGACGGCGACAGCTCGTCGTCGTAGATCTCGAGCTCCATTTCCTTGCGGGACATTCTGCGCTTCGAAGCTCGTTCCTTGCCTGGAAACGAGTCCCGCTTGCTCCTCTTCAACGGTTTTTCAATGAACGTACACACGCCCTTGTTGAACTGGGCACACGCCATGCACGGGGTCAGTTTCTCGATGATACAACAGGTTTTGCGGCGGCGGCAAAAGTCGCAGGGCCTTTTCGAGCGGGACTTGTATGGCCGCACCGAGTTGACTTGCGAGGCCAAAAGCTTCTTGGACATTTTCATAGTGATCGGGCAAAACCGCGTGGCCTTGCGTCTGCGAGCACTGGGAGGGGGGACTTTTCTATGAGCAGGGGCACAGAAAAAGCAAATGTGGGGCGCCCGTGGAGCGTGGCCGTGGGTGTCGCATCTCTTATATCTGCCAGTGGCTCCAGGTGTGGTGATATAGAGTTGGGTAGACGTATAGTCGACGCATCGCATGCATGCGCAGCGCCATGCACGGAGTGCACAACCTGGGTGTCCATTTTAGTCGCTAGATAAGGCGTTCGCGGTGAGCAAATGCCGGAGGGTTATCAGCCCATGTGCGCACCATGAGCAAACAAGAAAATCCTGGCGAGAAGGAAACCCCCGTGGTTGAGGCGTTTGTCGCCGCCGGGATAAGTCCGAAGGTAATCCTCAGACAATGGGGGCCTGACCAAAAGAACCCCGGCGGCAGCAAAGACGCCGAACAATGGCACAGAATTGGAACCGCCTGTGTGCAGGCAACACAAGATCTAAAGAGATTCGCAATCGTGGCCGTGCCCTTATGCAGGCCATAAGCGGGATTGTGAGAAGTTGGGCCTCACGTAGCAACCGTGGGCGAGGTGCCTCTGCACGCATACCGCAGATTGTATGTGAAATCTGGCGCCTGCGTGTGGAACCCGTGTGTGCACGCATGCAGCTGGCTTCTGCTGAGTGCTTCACCTCCCGGGCCAACAAGGCTTTTATCGTTTTGATAGCGGGTCGCTTTTCTAGAAGCCGCAATACGCCGTGGGTGTAGGAGACGGTTTCTTCGGTGCTTCCCGAAGTACCCTAGTTGCTGGCGCGGAACCCGCGGAGCGATACCGAAAATGTTCCTGGTTGTGGGCAGGGCTTGGAGTCTCACGAGGGCCACTCAGTTCGAAGGCGCCATGAGACCCCGCTCTAGGCCAGAAAAAGGAAGCGGTATACTCAAAAAAAGCCACGGCGATTTTAGAGTTGCCAAGAGTGGGTGGCTTCCTTCCCCTCTATGCTATATTGGGTGTCTACTTTAGCTATTTTGTTTTTGGACGTCTTTCTGCTGTGTTTCGTTTTATCTCCTCTATTCTGTTTTATCTTTGTTTCATTTTATCCTCTGTTCCATAATCTGCTCTAACTTCTTTAACTCGTCTCGTCTCACGTCTTACCTCTCGCTTCGACACTCCTTGTTCTCCACCCTACATGAAAATGTCAACCCTTTTCGGGATTGCAACCTGTGTCTCCGCTTGATAGTACTGGAACAATAGATGTGAAACGTTCAGTGGTTACGTTGCTTATCAGCCAATTCTCGATTGTCCTTGGAAAATGAGGTGAAACTCGCCCTGTTCGGTAGTGAGCAAGTTTGCTCGCACGTGTATTGTTTCGTTTTTCCCGTGCGTCGCCGAAGCCTTTGTGCTCGTGCCAGCAGCAGGAACTACAGCGGTGGTTGTTAAGGTCTTTCATGTAATTCTCGTTAGTGCGTTACAAACTTTGCGAGCGTGGCCATTATTCGGCCCCATGCTGGGCCCTTGTTCCCACTGACACTCGCCATTCGCGCCTATCCCAAGACTTCCACCGTCCTGTCCTAAAGGTTCGCCGATGCTCACTTCGCGTTCAATTGCACGTAGTTTCCTGGGAAGGAGCCCGTCTGCCCGTTATATGAGCCCGTCCACCACGCGTTGGCGTCGCCCTTCTCCACGATCTGGATCACCGCGCCCGCCGTGAACGTCAAGTCGCCCTGGGCCTGCGCAGTGTAGTCGTACAAAGCAGTGCATGTCTCAACCGCAGGCATTGCAGGACTCGCAGCAGGAACCGCCGCGTTGTACACCGGCAGGCCGACCGCCGCAGGCGAGTACAGCGTCGTGGGCGCAGAGTACTGCTGTTGCACTGTTGGCAGCTGTGGCTGGCCTGGCGAGGGGTATGTCTGGTATCCGCCCGTAGAATTGGGCGTGTACGAGGCAGGCGAGTACGCCTGTTTTTCGGGAGCGCTGCCGTACTGGTACTGGGTCTGGCCGGGCGAATATGGAGGAAGCGTTCCGCCAGAACCCGTGGTGGTGGGTGAGTTGGGACCGCCGGCCATCATCTGGTGGCGTCTCTTGGTGGCCTCCAACTTGGACTTCGCGTGGCCCACCTTAAAGTGGGTGATACCCACGGCGTCGGTGAGCTCCTCGATATTTCCCTTTTTGGCGTGGTACGCCTCGACGATGTCCAGGTTCAAGTCGAAGTAGGGGATCTTGAGCTCCTCCATGCGGAAGTACAACGTGTAGAAGATGTTCAATTGCATGTAGTAGAAGGACTCGAACAACGGCTTGATAAAGTCGCGCTGCATCTGGAACAACACGGGCAACTCCTGCTTCAACATCTCGTTGTAGTAGTCGTACTCCTCTTGCGCAATCGTGACCTCGGCTTCTGCGCTGTACATTTTCTCCTCGTCCTTGACCGTGCGCTCCTTTTTCTCCTCGTACTTCTTGTACGTGCGCTTGTGGCGGTCCAAGTCCACCTGCTTGTGCTCACGTTTGGTGGCCATTTTACGGATGGCGGAGATCACCTTCAACAACTCCTGTGCCGGCTGCACAATCCGCTTGTCGATCAACTCCAAGTCGGGTTTCAACGTTTCTTTTAATTCCTTGACCACTTCGCGGTACTGCTCTGCGGCCTTGATTCCCTCGGGATTATCCTCGGGAACGTCGTTACTAGGGTCTGATAACCGGCCACTAATCGGCTTGTAAATTTCCTCAATGGCCTTGGAAAACTCGATTTGGTAGTCCAACATGCCATTGACCGCGGTGAAATACCGCTTGGATTCGTCACTGAGTTTTTTGGTTTCAATCTCCAACTCCTTAAACCGTCTTTCTGCGTCGATATAAACGGGATCCTGGGTGACTTCTCCCATATTCATTTTCTGGCGAAGCGCCTGGGGGGCACGCACGAGCGATTTTTTGAGCCCTTTGAACGACATTTTTGGTGGAAAGGGGTTGTTTTGGGGCTGTTAATCACGGAAGCTAGAGTAGAAAGGAGAAGCGGAAAAGGACGAAAATTGAGGTGTTCTTCCAATTGGTTGCTTTCAGGCTCGTCTACCTCTAATTATAGCGTTAGTGAAGCGCTGGGTTTCAGTATACGGCTTGGAATTGACGATAACGAAAGTGGGCCATGCCCTCATGAGCTCCAGTAGAATTGTCCTGCACATAGCTCGATTGCCATGACTTGCGCGCTTTCAACCGCCACCTTCCGTGCTTGATGTGTGTGCTGCTAATGGTGTTGCGGAGATAAGCGAGAGAGGTGCGAAGCATCGGGGGAAGAGTTGTCTTTGTTATAAATAAGGCAAAATTGAAGGGATGTGTGTGATTGAGAGAGAGTGAGACATCATACCCGATTACTGGGAGGCTACTGTGTTGTTGCCCTGGGGTGGCATCCTGTGCTCAGGTAGACGTTGTTACGCTACTTGTTCACGACAACCCTCATATTTATTTATATTATGTACGAACATGGATTACCCAAAATTGAGAATATATTTTGGGAATGTAGCGCTAAAAAGAGTACACCTTGGGTTGGTATCCTTTGGGCTTCGCTTTGTACAGGTCACGTGACAGGGCAGGCCCATCCTATCTCGAGACTCCAATCAGTATGTATTCCATTTTGTATATTCAAGTACAAATGTAGAGAACTAACCAAAACTAAGCTGTATTTTTTCTCTTTGCCCCCTTTCTCAACGCTAGCATCGATGTCGTCCGCCCGTTGCGCCCATTTTGCACCCAAAGAACGCTCGCTCACAAATGCTTTCTGCATTCGTTACTGTAACCTCCACGATGGACTACACCCCACACTTATACATGCTCTTTCACTTCGGTGTGTTTGCCGTTCGCAAGCACCTCGAGCTCCTACACTTGGCTCAGTTTGTCATTATCTTTTATCTACAAACAGTGGACGAAATAGTTCATGCATACTATACATGGTTGATCTATTTGCTCCACCCACGAGGCGTCCTTCGAGATGTCAGAAACTATATTATCTCAAAGTCGAATCTGGAGGAGACTCCTCGGCAATGCCCGGCTAAAAACTGGCTTCTTGTGAAAGCGCTAACATTCTGCGCCGGGCTCAACCAAGTGCAGATCCAGGCGCAACAGACCGAGGTTGACACGCGGGATTTCCTTTTGACCATCGACGTAAAGCAGATTCTTGAAAGTGTTTCATCTACATGGAAAAGAGTACTTCCCTTTTTGGAAAAACCGGTGGAAGACGAGGATGAGATCTCGGAAATCGAAGAACCAGAGGAAGGCAGATGGTTCCAAATCCATCTTTGGGGAATTCCCCGCAGATCGGTGATTTTTGCTAGATTTGGAGGAAGCCGGGGGCCTGACGACGAAACCGCATCTATGCATGATATCGGATTCCCTGATAGTGCCGAGGTACCTAAAAGCGGTAAGATAGAGGAGTTGGCAGATCCAGAGGGATCATTATTGACAGAGGATTCTTCGATCAGACCCACAACCGAGGGTCCCTCGGGGCCTGCTACCAATGTTTCTGAACTGTACGCACCTTCTTTTCTGGAATTGAAAACGCTTTGGGGCGACCGGATAAGAAAGAGAAAACCACACTAGGGTCTAGATGTATAGCAAGAACTTTGCGAGACACACACCGATCGCTTCATTATCCTATCCAGTAACCTTACAAAAATTGGCGAAAACACGTTTCGAGAGTCTCGTGGTTATTGCTACTACTGTAGTGTATTAGTGAGGTGCGCAAAAGAGGTATTAGATATCCGGGTACTTTCATCCAAAAGGATTCTTACTTTACTTTGAGGGTAGGTGATTCATTTCTAAACAGACTATTTTGATTTCCGAGATCTAAAATTTTCATAAGTGTTGATTATAGCAGGAAAGATGAAGTCTAGACTGATAACAGCATATTGTCTCCATGACGTAATGACAATATAGCACTTGGCCGAACTGGGCATATTGCACATACCCAGTATTTTCATGTTTCAGCCATCTTTCAAAATTGCAAAGCAATCTACAAAAAACACCAGAAAACAAAAACTTGACGTTCCTAAGACCGAATATTGTAGTGTTCTAAAGTCCCAGGCCTGCTACCGACCCCGCTACGCGTATGCGACTTGTACACAGTCTCTCAGCCGTATAATGTACGAGGCCATCTAACAGAATATTTCCAATGAGAGCCAAAAAATAATAAAATCGAAGAACTACTGCACAAGTGTTTTGGAACTATTAAAAAAAATTATCCAAATTCCCCTAAGCGTATATTCGTACATTTCTTTGGACTAGCGGTCCGAGATCGCCCGAGCGCGGCGTGCCATGAGCTGATGCAAAAACTGCGCTACGTCACGTGACACGCCCTAAAGCCGGGCCATTTCTAAGCAACCTACTGAAACTTCGTCTACTACTATTTGGCATTTTTAGCTAACGTCATGCTCGATATTCTGTCTTTCGACGTCAGCGAGCGCACAGGGTTCCTTCCCTCAGAGTACCCGGTCACGTGCTTACCCCAGCAATACTACCAGCCATGGGAAGAACTAGTTGCAAACTTGCCAGCTTTACTTTTGACCAAACGGGTCAGAGCGCTTGTGGACAAGCTCCCCCTTTTGACCACGGACCACTTGGAGTCCGTGCCGCAAATCAGAAGAGCGTACCAGGTCTTGGGCTTTTTGGCACATGCCTATGTATGGGGCACAGATGTGCCATGTAGCAGACTTCCAGAGCAGATAGCCACACCGTTGATAGGTGTAAGTGAGACGTTGGGACTCCCTCCGCTTGCCACGTATGCTGGATTGTGTCTCTGGAACTACAAGCAGATTCTTCCCACGGAAGACCCGGAAATGGACTTGGACAATATCACCACTATTAACACGTTTACAGGCGGCATGGACGAGTCGTGGTTTTACCTAGTGAGTGTTTTTTTCGAGTACAGAGGCGCCCGTGTGATCAGGTTCGGAAAGCAGGCCATGGAACACGCCGAAAACGGTGATATCCCAAAATTGGTGGGTGCACTCCAGAACCTAGCACTGGCAATCGACCACTTGGGGTCTGTTTTGATGCAAATGGAGGAGATGTGCGACCCGCACGTGTTCTATTTCCGCATCCGCCCGTACTTGGCCGGGTGGAAGAATATGGCCGACGTCGGACTCAATAAAGATGGTGTTCTTTATGGGAAAGAAACTGCTCCTAGGGCCTACGCTGGAGGCTCCAATGCACAGTCGTCGTTGATCCAGTTTCTCGACACGTTGCTCCAAATCCACCACCACTCCACGGGCGAGAGGCCGTTGCCACAGGACACTCCAAGTGAGCAGAAAATCGACCAAAAAATCGAGCAGCAAAACACACCAAAGAAAGAAGTAAACCCGTTTTTGATGGAAATGCGAAACTACATGCCCAGAGAGCACCGCGAGTTTTTGCAGGCGGTGGACGCGGGCTCGAAAATCAGAGAGGTCGTCACGGCCAATTCCCACAACGGCGAACTCAGTCTAAGTTATGATGCGTGCTTGGCTATGACCAAGCTGTTTAGAGATAAGCACATCCAGATCGTGACGCGGTATGTGGTGCTCCAGGCCAGAAAAGCACCAAAATTGGGATCGCAGCTGACGTTGCGCTCGGGCTTGGCCAAGAAAAAACTCAACAACGGAGAGGAAAAGGGCACTGGAGGCACCTCATTGCTTCCGTTTTTGAAGCAGTGCAGAGACGAGACCGGCGACCCTGCTGCGGGTAGCTGGGGCAAGCGGATCCTCAGCGACGGTGTCATGCGCTTGACGTATTCGAAATCCAATGGAATCAACGAGGACTGAGTTTTTGGAGGTTAATACTGGGGTCAGGTGTTTGGTAGTTTGGTTCAGGTGAGATTGTTGCGCTGGGCAGTAGGGGTTGGTTAGGGCATGCTTTTAGTTTAGGTATTAGAGTCTTCGTTATCATGGCGATAGTTATGAAAAGTAGGGGTAAGCAATTGCTGTGGAGAAGCGAAAGAGTGACGTCCTCGTCACATGATACATTGATTTTTGAACAAAGGATTTGGGGAGAAGAATTTGTGAAGTAGCCTTGAAGAGACGTGAAGCTGGTGTTGATGTTTGATATCATGGGTGTAAAAGTACGTTTCATGGCCACAGGGTACCTCGTTCCTGGTCAACTATGGAACGAGAAGGAGGGAGGCTTCGAAGACAGCTTCCGTATTTACATGAGGTATGAACACTAGAGCTCAAATAACCAGAAAACTTTCAGAGTTCTATGTACTTCTGGTGCTTCCTACAAACCACAACTTTATATTAGGCCACCGCGTGGCTCAGACTCTTGAATGAAACAGCCAAGAAAAGGCAGAAACGCCAATAACGAAATACTACGCTTAAATTTCAAAAACCTTCTCTCGACTACTATATCAGAGAATACTCGCCGAGGAGACAGTGGCCTATATACTCCCCTCTGACCTTGAATCCCACCTCGCCCAGTCAGTTAAGACGCCTAATAATATACTTCGAAAAGTGTCGAGGAGACGATATATGACTCATCTATTTAATATATGCACATTTTCTCCTCCGTCCACTTCCGTAACCCAAAGTTCCCAAACCCCTCTTCAAACATAGAGTCACGTGACACACATCGCCAACTCGTGCCATCTCAAATCTCCAACAACGATACCCCACATTTTCCACTCCACTCATGTCGAGACACCAGTTCGATCTCGTCCAATGCATGAAGCGGCCAGGCACGCACGTTGGCCTCCTATGTCTGCAATGTGACGGAAAATGCCCGATCTGCGACTCGTTTGTAAAACCCACAGCCAAAGTGAAAGTGTGTGATGGCTGTTCGTTTGGCCATTTAGCACACCGGTGCATTCTCTGTGGCGCTCATTTTGGCGAGGGTCCTGATCAGGGATCTCCAGCTTATTACTGTTATGAATGTGTGGTGCAAGAAAGACATAGAGATGGGTGTCCACGTATAGTAAACGTGGGCAGCACGAAGATGGACCTGAAGTTCAACAAAAAGACCAAGGCGTTGACGTAGCGACTGAAGGCGCATAGACTCTCTTTGTTTTGTTTGAAGTTCCTGTTTTGGGAAGTCGAAGATTCATGAACGGTCTTAGGGTCATGTCTGCCATGTACCTAGCGTTGGGACTTTGAACGTTACTTAACGGGGTCTAGAATGCGCATATTTTAGGTTTCAGGCACAGGGCGGTACTCCGTGCATCTATTACGCAGATAATTTTTGGGCTGTTTGCTAGTAAGTAACAGTTCGTGACAGGATGGACAAGCGAACCCTTTCCAGAAGTTTGGACCTATGGCAACAGTTGTGGATAATGGAGACACGACTTGGTTAGTGAGGATGTGAAAAAATAAGCGTGCACCTCCGGCTGCCAGTTATGTCGAGTAAACCTGATTTTTTCGAAGGAATGCCCTTGTGAACAGGTCCACGAAAGATATATATAGAAAGACCAAACAGCTCTGGTTTTCAAACACCACCTATGATGGGTCCTATTTAAGTATAGGTGATCCAGATTGGAAACTCTAACCTGGGCCCTATCCTTATTACATGAAGCCCTGCATTTGAAGCACTGTATTTGCAGTATAAAGTACCAAAAGAACAAACCACCTTTTCCTCTACCACCCACATACATCTACAATATAACCTTAGTTATGTTCGTCATTCATGCTTCACGCATGTTTCGTTAACAACTTCTTATTTCAGCCAGAATGGCACCCCAGCCGGTCGATTCCGATATCAACCATGTTCTTGATTCCATCTTTCCACCTCTGTTCCAAGTACCCATTCACAGGCTGGAACTGTGTTTGTTTCGCCTCTCTAGTTGAAGTCAAATCTTCGACCTGGCGTCTTTTCCGCAGAATCAACTCCCTTTGTGCGGCATCAATTTCTTTAAGTCTCTCCGTGGCCAAGGCCTGCGCATGTGCCCTTTCGTCAGCGTTTTCCACGCAAATTTGCGCGTTTCGGTCTCGTAGAATCGAGTACAGTAATGCTGTGTACATCCGATTATAGGTGTGTTCGTCATCGCCAAAATCGGTGTATCTGTCCATAGAGATTCCCTCAGAAAGAAAGGTGTCCGGCACCGTTCCACTATGGTCATCATTTTCGAATTTTTCTATATCTCTCATTAACAAAGGGCGGTTTTCAGAAAGCGGTGCTAGCTCGCCTAGTTGGGGATGGGGGACTCGTAAATCTGCGGGGGTTTCATCCCTAATAAGCTGTTCTACTGCGTTTCTTTCTGCATCTGTGATGGAACCGTCAACATCTAAGGTTAGTAAATATCCAGAAAAAAAGGCAAAAGTGGGAACCACTAAATGGTGATGGTGTGGGGAACCAGAAGCACCCCAGCGCTAGGAACAGGGTCAGAAGAAGTAAAGGGAGTCGTATGTTCCCTCTTAGATCAGCACATACACGGCAAGTAGTCGACGGGGTCACTCTCAATAGAAATCATTTCTGAAGAAACGAGTATATTGAGATGTGACTGCTGCGATAAGACTGACTCAGCGCACGGCGCACGACATGTCACCGTCACGTGACGTGGTGAGGTACCGGGTTTGTATTTGAGTTTGGCTAATAGAGTGCAATGTAGATGTTGGAAAGAACTGTCGAATGAGATGAGGAGGGTATTTTCCATTGAATGTTTCTCTTTTAGGGGCGCCTTGCCTACTGGCAGTGCCTAGTCGAAAGCTATTGATAATGTGATGTGCGATCACCTTAGTGGGCATTGTAAAGATGATCCTATGCACTTTTCAACTTTTGTCAACCTTTGGCCTCACCTTAATTTGCGCCTTCTTTATGCTGACTATGTCTAATTTATAGACGGATGGCAAGAGTCCAATAAGAACCCGGTGCTTTATCTGGTGCTTTGTAATTCTTGCATTTTTGGCTTCACTTCAGCCTTGTATGTTACTGAGTATGGATTATAGACGGAGAACGGGAATCTATAAGCCATAGAATTTGCGTCACTGTATATCCCTTGCCTGACTCCACGTCCACTCGTTCACTTCAACACTAAATCCAACGAGAACCCAACCTTTGGTCACCATATCACAGAAAAAAAATCTCAAATAGACTTCTTCGTCTGTTCAGGTGTTTTTCTCCGTACTCCTTGCAGAATACTTTACTAGATTCCAATGCACACGCCACTGGGCTCACCATATCGTCTGTCTCGTCGACCTCCCATACCTTGTTTTCCTCTAGTGCACTTAATATACCGTGCACCGCTACTCTTTCCACGGTGAAGTCAGACACAGAAACTTGCAAGGTCAAGAGGTCTCTTTCAAGATCGTAAGATTCGATTCCGTTAGGGATCATAGCATTGACTCCTTCGCAAAGTTCCACATCGTCAGCCCAGGGTAGAATTTCCATTCCGAGATCAACAAAAGACGACACGTGAGTGAGACGCCATCGTGTTCCTTTTCGAGCAAGCACCACTAAGTTGGGCCTGTAGAAGCTGCCACCGCATCCACAGCCACTCAAATGTGCCCTGGCAAAACCTATAAATATTTCCTTGTCTTCTTCTGCAAGTGTCTTGATTCTGATAAGCGGAGTACCTCCACGAAGTGCCCCCACATTGTCCCCCTGAGACTCCTGGACCTCACAGTCAGAGTTTCCTGTCCATAACTCACATTTGATGATTTTGAGAGGATCAAGCAGCGTGGCGAACATCACGTGCAGATCATAGTCGTCATGACCACTTAGAAAGGGCGTCCAGTTTTTCTCTGTCTTTTTCGCTTCCTCGTCTTTTATATGTATATGGTTGGTACGCGTGTACCATCCGTCGTTGTCTTCTCCGTGCAAATGCTTTCCTTTCTGGACTTGAAAAGGGTAGCTCAAGAAAATCGAGCGGAATCCCTGCGTTTCTACCTGATCTTCGGTAACCACGTTTCGCAAATGAAAAGAATTGAATATCACAACGGGCTCCTCCCTTCCAAACTTGTTCTTCACACTAATTATGCGAGGGTCTTCGGCACCCCAGTAATAACCTCCCCACCCTAGCATAAACGGGAACGGGAGTATTGCCGGAAACCGGTACAGAATGAAACTTTGATCGTAAACAGAAAACCCGGGCGCCTCTTCCACAGAGTTGCTTGGAAGCACTAGGCGCACGTCTTGAACTTCCTTCCAGTCTTGGTCGTAGACCTGGCCTAGAATCATGCTGACCCTGGCATTATCCCTTATGCCGTTTTCGGAAAGCTCAAAACGAGACACCATTAAGTGCACATTATAGTCCTTGAGCCACACAGAAGACCCGGAAAATCGGAACCAGTGTTTCTCGTGCATATCTTTCTCCATATATTTCTCCAAAATTGGGAGGAGGTGCTGGTTGAAAGTGTTGCCATAGTGAATTGCTTCCTCGTTGAAGATCTCGAAGATTTTAGTGAGATTCATACCCAAGACCTCGCTTTTATCTGTTGCAAAGTACGATTTCTGCTCGGTGCCCTGGCAGTCGTCACCGTTGGACAAGCTGTACAAGTTGAAAACACTGCGCTTTAAATTTCCTCGCTCAAGCTGTGCCTTGGAAATCAACTCTGAATGTTCGAGCTGGAGTGTGGGCCATAGCCTGCTGGACGTGCCGTTTAAATACGCCTGAAGAGTCTTTTCAGGAAATTGGAATCCAGCGGGGAGAAGCACCCTTCGGTACTTGGAATCGTCGGATGGAACCAAGACATCTATGAGCGTTTCCGGTCTTTTTGGCCTCACAAAGTAAGTGTCCTCGTAGAAAAACACCATGATGGTGAAGGCCATACATACGAGTAAAGCACCACTGGCGAGAAGCCTTCCTTTCCTGCCCAAGTCGGTCAAAAGAACACTCATGAGCTACTATGTCGTAAAAAGAAATGGGTTTGCCACATTTTTTGCCACGGGTTCTGCGTTTCAGTGGACTCTGACTAACAACATCTCTCTTGTCCAGATGACAATCGTGGTGCGCGCCCTGGCCTGTTCCCTATTGTTAGTAAAAAACAAGACCACCAAGACAAACAGGGCAATAATGAAGTGGCTAGGCTAAAACGTTTAAAGGTTATGATTCCCTGGACTTTTGAAGAACTGGGGTGGTTGCTTGGTTGTGTATCCTTAGGTAAAAACGTTGGCGGATGGCTGCGAAAAGTTGCGCCTTACTTTCTGGCATGGGATGGAGATCAAGGAATGGGGTTGTGTGCAAGATACGGAAACATATTGGATGGAGGAAAATAGAAGGACTCTGGGAGAAAGAGGATGGCAATTTTAGGACGATAGGAACCTCTTATTTCCGAAATCTTACCGGTTTTCACACTTTAATTTGACCGTGGCCAACTAAGGATTGAGATCAGCTTTTACCACTAGGTGCCCGGTACAGTCCTGAAATTAAGGGTGTCAATTTTCCTATTCCGTGGCTCTTGTTAGGAGATGCACTCTTTAGTAGGGATAGAACAAACCGCTTCGACTCATAACCTGCTGGACGCATTGCATGTGGGTCAATTTGGGAGTAAGCATTCGTCATCATATAGAGTAAAATTTTGCCACAAGCAGGTCTTTAGTACTTTTCTTGGCCCAGATTAGAACTGATGTATGTGCTGAACGCAAGCCTAAGTACTCGGATTACGATTTGTGTCTCAGTTTCCGCTTTATAGTCAAATCTTGTTCCAAAGAGACGAGAGAGTATATGTTCACGAAAAAGAACCCTATGAGGTCTCGACGTAAGGCGGATCTGTTGTGTAGCGGAATGAGAAACGTGAAATTTCTATATTTCTATACCTGAATTGCGTCCTATGATGTGTGATGGCCTATCCGGGATTTCTCTGCCTGTAGAATTACAGCTATATAGTTGGTACTTTTTGTCGTGGGATACTCGGAGATTATCCTATTTCTTGTGTTTCCCCTTTAACAACTTACATCTCAAGGCACATTAGTATAGCCACCGAACTCAGGCTTATATACATATCCCCCCTGCAAGGGAATGTCTGACGAGGATTACTACAAGATTTAATGCTGTGAAACACCTAAACTCTTAGGAAGCTTTTTTATATTCTAAGTACAGCCGATTTTTCCAGACATGCAAGTACATCAATGTGTTTCTATACTTTTCCAAATTGGTTAAAAAATGCTTCTGGGTGAAACAACACGAAAATGGCTTACACTGCTAGAGATAACTGGAACGGGTCTAGTCTGCTTCCTTCTAGTTACCCACATTCACGCAATGGCATTAATAATTCACAAAAATCAATAAACGAATTTCTCACGAAATACCTCTGTGGCAGCTTTCGAGTGTCTTGAAAATCAAACACTACGCATGCGGCACTATCCAATAATAACGTGTGCGTATGTGTAGGCAAGTCTTTGGTGGGTCTATTAGACGTTCTTTTGCAGAGGTTTAAAAACGTATCCCAGCATTTGCTTTCAATTTGTTGAATTCAAGAAGAACCACAAATCTAAGAAGGAAGTTTCTCTGATCGCCTATCCGGTGGAAGCAGAGCCCAATAAGGTATTGAGATTTGCGAATCTTATATTTTACGTAACGGTGAACACAAGTGCAATTTTGGAGAAATATATCTGAATCAACTTACCCGGCATTTGCCTATTTAGTACGGTAGTGGCACGTAATGTGGCCGAAGGTGTTGAAACGTGCAACAGGGCCATTTAAGATGCATACGCACGTAAAGTATTGGAACCCAGAAGGAACCCTCAGTATCTTTGAAGACGCACCCCGAGAGCCTTTCTACGTTAAGCTTTGTGTAATCTGGGCTTTTCGTTAAAACAATCATGTAGAAATGACTCGAAGCAAAAGTTATCCTCTTCATTTCCAGCTTTAAACAAGCTACGATTGCAATTTTCCATACAGATACGTTTGATAGAGGTCGGTGCTTAGATGCGATTGAATCGCCCAGAGGCATCCCTTCAGGATTCTGGGTTTGTAGTATATTCCCTCAAGAAGCAGTTGAGCGAGGACAAATGTCATCTTAGGAGTTTTTAACCCGAGACCCGCAATGAAATTGAGAGAATAATGAACACACTGCCCCTTTTGTTGTGTCTTACAGATCAGGCTCATTTAGCCCACCATGAGCAATTTAAAGCTATCCCCCGACAATAGGCTCTACTGTTAGCCCTCAAAACCGTATATAAGAGATAAAATGTCAACATTCTCATATTGAACTTGCAAGGACCAATGAGACAAATTTACCTCGTTCTTACTACCTTATTCTGCACAATTCCTGTTTTAACCGTCATATCAGAAGGAACCACCAATATAGTAGAGATTTCAAAAGATTCAAATTCACTTGACCTGAGTTTCAATACTTCCCAGATCGAACAGTCTCCCGAAAACAAGCAATATAAACGGCAAGATGAATTGGGGACCTTTGCAGCAATGGTGAAGGGTCTCACACAGAAAATAGCAGCCCTTGGGCTAGACCATATTATCGACAATGAGTATTTCAGTAAATTGATCCAGAAAGGAATGGAAAAGGAGCTAGAGCAGATCTTCAAATGCTCATACAGACTGTTTTCTTCGGAGCATGGTTTGCTTACGAATATAGCCCACAGATACAGGGGCTCAGAAGCGGAAATTGCGTTTGCCAAAGAGGGTTTAAGTGGAATGAATGGTTTTGTATATGAAGACCCCTCCGCCTTTGTCCTCCTCGGCATCATCTGTGGTAGTAGCCACTGGCTTCCAGATACAGAACACTCGGCAAAAGTTGGGAAGAAACTTCTCAACAGAACCAGGGAATTATTTTCCCAGCATCACTCCAAACGCTGGGGCCCGGAAACATATCTCGACAAGGCTTGGAAGTCGATCGAAGGCAACACCAACCTTGGAGGTGTCACCACTCTTTACGCTACAATAACCCCCAAGAAAAAACTCGAGGTTGCAAATCTTGGCCAGTCGTGGGCGGGGCTCTACAGAGAGAGTAAGCTTGAGTACGAAACATACGAAAAAATCCATGAAGATCACTCGCCGTACCATCTTTGCAAAACCTACGGTATTTTCGAACCCGAGCACAGTACTGATAGTGCGCGAGACAGCCGCAAGAATATTTGGCAGGCAAAAGCTGGGGACATTTTGATAATGGTATCCAAGAGTGTGCGGGAGGCTCTTACGCCAGACCAGATTTACCAGGGCTCCACGTTTTTCGAAAAATCAGGGCTCCCGAACAACCTGTTTGTTGGGGCTAGTGTGGGCATTCTTCGTGGTGCACGATCTGCGTCCGCCAACAACGAGATGATTGCGGTAGCTGCAAAAATCGCCTAAGATTCATTGGGAGACTATCTTTGAGGCTAACAATGTTCTATATACTTTATTTCGGAGCTAGGATATATTTGTGTTTCTATTCACATAGTTGATGTATGCCAAATTATTATCTGCGTTGAAAAGCGCACGTATCACTGAGTGGAAAAGAAGCAGGTATCAAAGCAGCCCACTGAGAGCAGTTTCCAGAGATGGACATGAGTTACACCAATACATTTGCCATTGCTTCATGTCCTGGTAATAAGTAATGATTCTTTATTTGTTTATTTTTTCTTTAAAAAATCTTTTTTAGAAGAATCATTGTACGAAAATATGATGGATATATGTTCAGTCAGGGTTTTGAGTATGCGAATAATGGGAGATGATACGTAGGAGGAGGACCCACACACTATTTAGTATTGACAATTTGTCAAAAACACTGCTCAACAGTGATTATTCTGGGTTCCCTAACGTGCTGGGGAAAATGTTGAACCTCCGGAGTTGTACAAATTGGAACTGTGTTCTTTTGAAGCCACCACCCCCAGGTCTCTTCCAACTACGTGCTTCCAATTACGTGAAGTCCTATGTATCTCTTTTTTTTTCAAAGAGTGTCCCGAAATATTCAAAAGATAAAGTACCACCTAAAAAATCAAAAAGATTGCAGCACGACAATTTCGCATATGGTCTCCCACTACACTACTCAGTGTCGCTCTATGAAGCTTAACTAACGTTGATCGGACGGGAAACAGTGTTTTCTTCATGATCTGGCCGCAACCGAAATACCCTAGTTTTTTCCTTACAGAAAGGTACTTTTGAAGTACTTTGTCTATTCGATTTTTTCTCACTTTTTTTCACCTTTTCACTCACACTCTTATTTTTGAGACTTATTTCGAGTTCCCCATAAAAGCAGGAGACCCCACCTTACTTCATCGTCAAGAAACTGCCATTTGTACTTCTGGAAGGGAGAAAATATGCGTTCTGACCTCTTCTTTTGGAGCCCCTTGACTTAAAGAAGAAGAAAAATTGTTATTAAAAGAAACTACATAGATGTGCAGTGTAAGAAACAAGTGTTTTCTGCTTGTGAGTGAGTGGGACCTTTTCTCTCTTGAGAAAAACGTTCAATGAAAGTGAAGCATTCGCAAATAGTGAAGAAAACAGTACTTATAACCTGTCTGGCAACCATATCTTTCTGACATTAGTCCACTGTAAATCCTTGAACCACTGAATAAGGGACAATTTCCCCGACAATTTCGAAACTGTTCCGTAAACGCAATCCGTGTTGCGGAGTTCCAGGGTAATGATGCCTCTCAAAGGTGAGCATCGAGTACAACATACATTTTACGTCTTGACCTTCAAAACTGTCAATTTGGAAGTATAAAAGAGAAATTCAAAATTCTGCTATCTTTTTAAGCAAACAGACCTCATCTTAGGGATGTCGGAGTTTGAATACCAAGTTTCTCGTGGGCAGGAGAGGAGACACTAGAGAGTAGTGGTTAGGAGTTTACTTGTTGGTTATTACTCGCGTTTCACTTATTCTTAAACACACTTAAATACACTTAAATGAAATAAGGGAGATGGTCTCCTTTGAGTTGACTCTTACTCTGGGGTACAAGTGGGTTCTTATTTTGTACTTGGAGATATACTACTTCCACCATGTATGCGATTCTTAAACTTTTACCAGAAAAACACAAGAAAAAGATTTCGAAGAAGCAAAACAACCTTCATCCTGAAGGTAATAAGAAAGAAGAGGAAGGCAAAACACATGTTCAAATGCGTCAAGCAGATGCGAAGCAGGGTATAAGCGGGGTAGACTCAACGAAATACATTGTCAGAGAGGTCATAGGAAGCAAAAAATCAAGTACTGAGCTCTTGCAAGTGGTATAAATAATTGAAATCTTTGATGAAAAGAAATAAAAGCCCAGTGTTCAAATGGCTCGACCGTGGAGGAGGAAAAGAGAAGCTGACTCCCTCTTCAAGAATGAAAGAATAGGAAAAGGAACAAGAAAAGTGAAACTGAGTTAAGTGTATCAACTTTTCTGCCTGTCCTTAGTCACCAAAATTTTCTCATCATCATTAGCAAAGACAACTGATAGTGTTTGAATGAGGCTGGCTATCAACAAACTGCAGCGCACATGTGGCTGCAAAATGGCTGCAAATGTAAAATGTATCAGCATTTGCATTTAGAACACCGATTTAAACTGATCCTTTGTTACATCGAAAAGCTTACTTGCTCTAGACCCCACTAATACTGACATTGTACTTGACTTTTTTTTCTACGCTGGTGGCTCTAGCTGTGCGTGAGAACTCGCTGCTTTGTGCCCCAAACATATAAAAAAAGCGAGAAATCCCCCAAAAAAATGCTCTTCTGTACCACCGCTCTTTACCAACATTTTCCCAGAACTTTGCAAAAAGTACCTGGAAGGACTTTTCCTTTATCACCAGACATTTAGGAAAGTCACTTTTACCAACCATCAACTTTTATTCTAGTAACTCCCCTCGGCTGTTGATCAGGCGATTGGCGTGGATCTTCTTCTCTCAAGATTTTGCCCAATGGTAGTTTCGTCTGGCCACCGGAGTTTCAAGAGTAGAGTTGTTGGAATCTTCTTTAAGAAGCTGCCCACACGCTGCGACCCCAGTGTAAAAGTTGCGGCCGCCTCCCTGGGCAGCTTTCTGAGAGACAATGATAACCTCTGTTTGCCACCGGGGGACTCTCCACTGGGACAGTCTTCAGAGAGCTGGGGCAAACAGAACAAATTAAGATATAGGAAGAGATTACTTGGGAAAATGAAAAAGCTCATTAACAGGAGGTGGATTTCTGGAAATGAATCCTCTTTTCCCGAGTCTGCGCCTCTCTTGTCCGACTACAACCACGTGGAGGAGAACTATTCCAGTGTAGCTGAAGCCTTCAAAGTCTCCCATTCGAGGTTGAGAAGCGTCGTAAGAAGACTTTTCCCTCACCATCCAAGACATGCTACAGCTTTGGAGGATGGCAAAATGGCCATGACTTTTGGACCAAGTTACTTCTCTAACTTCACCAAAGACTACAAGAAAGTGGGGACTCCTGTTGAGAGTTGTGTACTATACGAGGATGATGAATCTACCAGCTTGATAGACTCTTCTTCTCAAAGCATGAACCTCATTGAACACGATGAAAGCGAGAACCACTCTAGAACTTTAGACACGGCGATTAAGACTGAAGTCAAAATTGCCCAAGACTACGACTTCACTATTGACACGAATATTGAAGACATTTCCTCAGAGACAAACAAATTTGAAGAATTTGCAACCACTGATTTTGCACCCATTGACATTATGGAACCAACACAGACCAAAGAGGATGTTGCCACCGCGCAGAACACAAAAGCGGACAATGCTACTCCTCTATCTGCCGGACACGAGGTCACGGGACCAGCAGCCGCGACTGCTATCCATGCAGGAGAAATCGACCTAATTGGGACTTCACGGAACTCGGCTGCAAACGGTGAAGACAGTTCTTTGATTGAAGATGTCACGTGTGACAAGAGGCCACAAGATGATGGAAGGGACTGGGAAGCACTGAGATTGCTTGCTTCAATGATTGGGGTCACCATTCCAGAATTTCCGGTCAGTGTTACCAATCTGACCCTGGAACTTGCATTGAATCAGAATGAGGGCCCCAGCAATGAGGCCTTCCAATTGAAACCACTTCGCTTAGCTCCAACTGCTCAGCTTGGAAAAAAGATCACACTTGAAGAGCTTTTTAGATCTGATTCCCCTGATACTTCTGTTGCTTCGCTGACTTTGCTGCTTGGTAAACATGAACCTTCCACCCCAAATGGAAAGATTTCTTTGGACGACCTTAGTGACAAAATCAGCTCAAAAGCCGCGTTGGGAGCAATCCCAGATTTGAGTTTTGAGGAAAACATGACAAGTTGTGCATCAGGACAGAAGCTTGAGATCGAGAAGAAGTCCAACGAAGAAGAAGTTGAGGCATTCGCTGTTGCGGATAAGATCTTCCAAAACCCCAACTACCCCATGGAGCTCCAGAATGCCTTCACTGAGATTAATGAGATCAACTCTCCCATTGTGGCACACACATTGAAGAAGACGATTATCAAGTTCCGCCAAGACTTTTTAAACTTACTCAACCAGGTGGTGCTGCCTTGTGACGAGAAAATGAAGATATTGATCCATGACCTCTGGTCCATCCGAATTATCGAGGAAGAGATGTTTTCTTTGGGAAACGGGCTCAAGCAGGTGTTTTCAATGATTAAGGTAGACTTCAGAAAGAACGATACCCTTGATTGGAATACGGAACTCGCAAACATCAATTGGCAAATTGGTTACATGGACTACCGCATGGATATCGCTCGGACCAGCTTGGCTGCCCTTCGTGGAACGTTTGATCTCAGATTGATGAAGATTTTTGGTGATGTGAACAAGATTCGGGAAATGTCTAATCCGCTTGGGTGGACCTACGAACTCTTTTGTCGACTCAATCATGACAAACTTGGCTCCGTGGATGTTCATGCTTGCACACTTGCAAGCACCTATTCTACGAGAGCTATGTGGCACTACCATGTTGACTTTGGCAAATTCAAACTGTTGTTGATCGATGAGTTTGAGTATATTGGTTTGGCTAATGAGTGGGTTGGGATGTTGATCAATCTGGTGAAAGAAGATTTTGCGGATATTGCGCGAAACATGGAGACTCATTATCTGGAAAAGCTGAGGGCAGAACTCACGAGTTCTTTGGAACTTGAATCTGGTGTCCCTAGTAGTTGTCCAGCGGAACCCCATATTGAGGAGTTGAGTCCTGAGATTCCTCCCACAACAAAACACAAGAGAAGGCGGAAGAGGAACAATGCTGCAAGGAACGAGAGGAGAAAGCAGAAGAACAAACCATGAAAACACAAAAACACAAAAACAATCGAAAACCGAAAAGAAAAAAAAAAAACATTCAAAGACGAAAAGGGCAAAACAACAACCCTGCTACAGTTGGAAAGACGTTAAAACTTGCAATGAAGCCTTGAGCACCACAGCCTAGGTGGTTCTCGGCGCAGTTGCTACTGATGTTGCTAAATAGTGGGGCTAAAAAAGATGCGTATTCATATTGCAAAGCGACACAACTAATAAATTTGGCAATAAATAAGGTCATAAATCTGAATAAATTACTAAGTCTAGTACTACACCTCGTTCACTTATCTAGAATTAGTTGCCCCTGCACGATTTGTTCAGTTCCTCTTAATAAAGATCTCGTTTATGTCTCACTATGAACTCACACGGAAAGACAAATCAGGAAAGTTTGGTTTATTTAAGAATTTTTGGGGTCAGTAGTGGAAGTATTGCCCCAAGCCTTTTGTAATTCCGACTATGAGATAACCTTTTATCTATATGTGCTTGCATTCAGAAAGAACTACTTTAGTCGAAGCAGATAACAGTGCTTGCCAGCTAGAGGATAATAGCGTCAAAATGAAAGAGCCGAAGTATTTTTCCAACTGTGCCGTGAATTTGATGTAGTAACTCGCTCGTAACTCGCAAACACGAGAGTGGATCATTTCGACCTTCTATCCATCAATACGAGAAAGCATTACTCTTACGTTACTCGACTAGCAATGCCTCACAATATTATGGATTTTTGGTAGGCAAAGAATTCAGTAACTGCTTGAGAACAGACCTGTCCACGCTTGCGTCCTTGTCCCCAGCCGATATAGAACTAATGAGATAAGTAGAGCCCTTTAACTAACGAATGAGACTATCATGTATGAATCATGAGCAATGGCAGACCCAAAGAAGGCCCACAATTGCATTGACCATCGGCAAACATAGACAGATATTCATACTCTTGTAAAGCACACATCTTATTTCATAATTCCCAGTCATGACATTTCTCTTTTCTTGTAAAACATGAATAATTCACTTTTTTGCACCCAGTACCGTCAACCTGCACACAAGTCACTCACGGGCCCTTGACTTAACTTGGGACCATGCCCAAAGAGCCAGACCTGCCCTTATCATCCATTAAGACAATTTTAAAATATATACCCACCACCGGCAGTCAACCCTAAATGCTGAAATAACATCCGGGTACAACCCCTACTACACTCTACACATCATTCGTCGTGCCTTGCATTAGAATCTAACTAAGCATTTACTTCTCCAAAACGTCAGCGTCGTACTTCTGCTTGAACCACACAATGGACTCTTCCTGGTTGGTTCTGTGCGAGTTGCCGATGACACCTCTGGCTCTCTTTCTTCTGGCCACTCTGGCACCGTGTCTGCCCATGACAACGTAGAAGTCCATACCGTAGATACCGATACCTGGGTCGTACTTGATACCCAAGTCGATGTGCTCGTCGATACCGAAACCGAAGTTACCGGTGGCAGAGAAGTTTCTCTTCTTCAACTGGAACTCCTTGACTCTGAGACCTCTCTCCAAGATCTCCTCGGCCTTGGGGCCTCTGACGGTCACGTGGACAGAGATCTTTTCGTTTCTTCTGATACCGAAGGTTCTGACGGTGTATCTGGCCTTGGACTGCACTGGGGTCTGACCGGACAACTGCTCCAAGACCTTGGAGGCTCTGGTCAATCTGTCACCGGACTCACCGACACAGATGTTCAAGACCAACTTCTCGATACGCAACTCACGCATAGGGTTTTGAGCGGACATTTTGGTGTTTTTTTGCTTGGAGAGTAGGAGGTGGAATTGCCAGTGCTAAATTTTTTCGTAGTACCGGGTCGCGCGCACGATGGTGCGGGCCGCGCACGACTTTTCAGTCACGTGTGTGTATCTAGGGCTCGAGCCCTGTTGGTACTATGCAGGCGTCGTTTGCAGCTTCAGGTTTGTTAATTTGGGGAGATTTAAATTAACCGGTTTTGGTTTCATCATAGGAGGTATTTGTGGAATGCGTAGGCGTTTTGCTGTGCAATAATGGAAGGGTTTGAGTGGGGTTGTCTGGTGCTTAGTAAGGAGTTCCTGGTATTTGATTCCCTGGGGGACGGGTGACAGTCGCCAGTCGACGGAGAGTTCATTTGTAGTAAATTCCTGTGAATTATATCTTGGCGAATTCAGATAATTGTTTCTTTTCCTAAAAGCTAAATAGACTTGGCCACAAAAGAATCCCGGAGGGCAGTCCTAGTCTGGTCCAGGTTCAGTCATCGCTCCCTTTCTTACACAAACACTCAAGTGTGAAACGTCTTCAATGAGTTGTTCTGTATTGATTGTCCAATGCTAAAATGGTGGCTTGTTTCTGAACAAGAAATTCTAGAGACTTGTTCATCAAAAAAATGACTACATTACCGTGTTCGGATAAAGGCCGTACAATCTCATTTCCATCAAGAAGGAAACAACCACAGTCTGTAAAAACAGAAGTTATTACAGGTTATCCTTTCAGCGTATCTGATGGAATCTGGCTTTTCCTAATACCCGTCTCGATTGGTTTATTTCAATGGTGAGACGGTGTAGAGTAAATGTTCTTCGCTGCGCCGCATCTGCTATTACGATTCTAGCGTGCATTTTTTGGACCAAAGTTGATCCGTTCACATTGAAACAGGACCAAAAATTGCCTCTGATACCTGTCATTGCAACAAGACATCAAGACTTCATGTTTTGTTTGGAACGAATGACTACGAAATTGGGGAACGTTTGGTGTTTCGATTCTGCTCTGACTACCACCGCATCACCGCCGACATGGTTTGGTTTTAGCTTGCGTTTGTTTATTTTGATCGCCTATTTGATCATTTGCTGTACGTCGTGTGTGGTAGGCATTCAAGAAAACCCAGAGATTTCAACGCAACTCACAAGCTGGCCCAAATAACTGTCGGCAACCTAGCACCGCTCTCTCATCCGTCGGTCTCCAGAAATACCTCTACGAATTCCTCTGCCCCACACATACTCCCACAGGCTCTCCCTCGTATTTCCACTCAGACATGACCTAACCATCGACATTATTGAACGACTTCTCCTGCTCCTTGATCTCGTAGAAAATGTCCCCCACGTTGTGATTGCCGTGGTAGACCCAGCCGGTCTCAGTCACGTGGTACAAGTTGATCGAGCCTCCCGAAAAGGCGTCTCTGTGCGCCGCGGCCAAGATGGACCTCTTGCCCAAGTATAACGCGTCCTCCACGCTGAGGTCCCACTTGTACTCCGAGTCCAAAACACCGTATGCAAACGTCTGTCCAGAACCCACACAGAACATATCGCCCTTCATTCTCGTGCCGTCGGAGTCCACGTAGTAGATGGTGGGACCCTCCTTTTTCGTGTAGCCACACACCATGGTACCCATGGACAAGCCCATTCCCTTATACTGGTAGACCAAGTTGCCCAAAATCTTGGACGCGGCAGCAACGGAAATCCGCTCTTTTTCGCGCAATTCGTGTAACCTGCACTGCGTGCCCAACCACGTTTCCCAGTACTGGCAGTCTGCGGCTCCGCCCGCCATGGTTCCAAGCAAAAAAGGGTTGATACGGATCACTTTGTTCACTGTTTGCGACGCCACCCAGTTTCCTGCTGTGGCACGCGAATCCACTGCCACCACAATCCCTCCTTGGAACCGGAACGCCAACGTGGTCGTACCGTGCGCAATCTTGATTTTACAGTCTGGGTTGGTGGCGTGGTCCGTGTGTGCCCTCAAGAATTCTGCAGGTTTCAGGATCTGGGGGATTTCAATGGACGGCGCCAAATTCAATTGTGGAGATTCCGCTGGGTTTGCGGCACCCGCGTACTCGTTGTGGAGACGCGATTGTGCCGCGTGTGTGTACTGGTTGGCAATTGTGTTCATTGTCGAGCCTTGGCGGTATGTCTTTTTAAGGTTTGTAGGTATTATCTAGTGTAGCGTTGAGGCAGGGTCACTGTAATCGGGGGGAAATTGGATATTGTAGTGTCACGTGATCGTGTGTATATCTGCTCCGATGCTGTAATGTGAATTCAGCGCTTTTCGTGATGAACTCGATGTGATTCAGTGGTGACTATGGGGTGGTGAGGATGGAAGATATGCGAATGGAATTGGTATCGCCACTGTGTGTTTATATGCAGGCTGTTTAAATGTCAGAAAGTGTGAAGGCAGGAGAGACAGGGAAGGATGTTCTAGTGAAAGAACGACAAATGGGTTTTCTGGAGTGAACAGAGGTGTTCTCTCTTTCTTTTTTTTTCGTTTTCTACCTGTTCTTTGAAATGTGTTCAACTGTTGCGTAGACTGCTGTTGCGATGTTTCAATCGAGGCTAGAGAAAACGACAAAGGGTTTAGTATATCATCAAGCCAATTTGTGAGTGGTAGGCCACGATCTGATGCAGCTGCAATCGCTGTAAAATCCGCCATTCTGTTCAGTGAATGTTAAGTTTACTCTATAAGCATGTTGCACCACTTGGGTGCGAAACCTCAGTCTAATGAGGTATTCTATCTGGCATGGCGTTTCAAAACTTTTCCCGTTTTTATAGGATATTCCTCTCCGTTTCATTGAGAAATTCCAAAACCGGAGAAGTGACCTCGATATTGCCACTGGCTAGTCACACCATCCTTCGCAGCATGACCAAAACATCAGGCAGTTGAAAGAATGACTAATGACGTGATGATGGTTTGAGATATCGTTGCCGATCTCAGCCAGGAACCTGCGCCAGAAACAAAAGAGACTTCTTCCCCAAATGCCCTCAAATCGTAGCGTCCCTCACCGTCTCACGTTCCATAAATAATGTCCTGGTCACTTTCCATAAATCACCGCCACTTCTCGTCCCAGTCTTCCATCACTCCTCGGCCTTCGCCTTTTTTCCCTCGGAGTCCCCTTCGCCGCTCGGCCGCTTCTCGCCCCGAGGCTTACCGGGAACATACTGTGGAGGCTTTCCCAAAGCACCCGGTTTGGTGAAGCTCTGTGGTTTTGAGAGCCCCGCAAACGGCGCCCGTGCTGCCAGTGTGGCGGGGGAGCCATATGTGGGAGAACCCCCGGGGGCTCCAGTGCTCTGTGCACTTTGAACATTTTCACCGTTTCCGGTCTTCTGGGCACCTCCACTCGCATTATTTACACCGGCTAATTTCTGCCCAGCCCTTCGCGGAGACTGGCTGGGCTGCGGCGTCTGGGGCCTGCTGCCCTGGCCCGAAAGCACTCCCTGTTTTTCCTTGATCGATTTCGTCAACGCGATGTCCAAGATCTTGCTCACCTGCTGCGGAGCCTTCTCCACCAAAAAACTTAAAGCGTTGTCGCCGCAGCCAGCCTTGGCACCGATGATATTAACTTGGGCAATGGTGGTGGCCAAGGCCTTGGTGATGATCTCCGTGGTGACTGTGGTGTTGTACGTGAGGTTTCTGGCCTTGTAGAGCGTGAAGAGCTCCTTCTGCAAATACGTCAACGACTTTTTGGTGTCGCCGTTCATGGCCGGCAGGGCCTTTGCAGTCTGTGCCTTTGGTGCGGGAGAGCCAGACACTGGAGTACCAGTCATAGGAGTATTTGCTGCACCAGTATTTGGTGCCGTACTGGGTACAGACATGCCTTGGGCAACAGCATTTGCGTTGGGTGGCCTGCTTTTTAGGGCACTGGTCGTGCTGGGTGGCTTTCCCAATTGCGGTACCGGGCTGGGCGTGCCTAGCGAGGGAGTAGCTTTTGCCCTATTTGCTGCAAGCTGGTCTTTTATGGTGCTTTGAAAACGGTCAGCCTCGAAGGACGCAGAATCCGCTCGCGGCTCGGGCTTGCGCTGGAAATAGAGCGGTGTTTTGTTGAACACGTGCGGACCGTCACGCTTGATTTCGCTGGCGATCTCCGCGATCGACTTCGGACGCTGCAATCCGGATACACCTGCCATATTGGGTCCTAAGGTGCTGCCAGGACTACCGGGAACTGTAAATCTGGTGTTGCCGGGTGTCTCGGACAGCACGTAAGGACGGCCAAGATGGCCGTACGACATCGTGGGCCGCAGCCGGTAATCGGCAGTGCGTAGTGCGGCTTCCTTGGCTTTGGCCATGGCCGCCTCCTGCTGCTCCTTTCGAATCCTCTCTCTTTCCTCTATGTAAGCATGGTCGATCGTCCAGAGCCACTCCGACTTGAGCTGCGGTTTGCTGACGGCAGTGAACATCTTGTTGTACTTCACGTTGTGCGTGACCGGAAACTGCCACCCGTCTGGACAGTAGTTGTAGTAAGGGAAGAACTCGCGAATGCGCTCGAGGATCTCGCTTAGAGTGTAACCCTTCTTTTCGGGCGTGGTGTTCCTGAGCACTGCGGAGATCATCGCCAGGATGGTCACCGTGGGCTTGCTCTTGTACTGGTCGGGAACTTCTTTTGGGATCTGTGTCTTTGCTGGTCTACGCAAAGACGGGTCTTTTCTTCGAAGGGGGGACCGTGGCGTGTTGGGCTCGACTCTTGTTTTGACCATGAAAATCGACGGTTTGTGGCCAGGATTCACCGTGATGGCCCGGAAAGTCGTCTCTCGTTTCTTCACCGGAACGCTGGTGATGGTCTCCACCTCAACCTCGAGTTTTGGCGGCGGTGGACGCATGATAGGATACCCATAAGCAGGATATCCCGATGTCACGTGGTAGCCCGACAGGTGGACATGGCCCATGCTTGGACTGGAAGTTCCCATATGGCTTGTGAAATTGGACCCTACTGCCCCCATTTGGCTGATTTGGCCCATGGCGTCCATTTCGCCAGTGGGCCCCATCGTGGTATTGGGCCCTGCACGGCCGTACGTCCTATTTGCTGGAGGCTGGATCGTGGCCGGTTTGCCCATTCTGGGACCCGCAGTGAGCTTCCCAGAAAGAGGCGATCCGTGTGGATCCACGGGATCGAAATGGAGGGAGTTTGTTCTGGAAATGCCGATTTTCGCTCCCCCAAGAGCACCGGGAAGTCCCTGTTTCTCGTCGCTGTGTGCGTCTATAAGTGGGGCTAACGACGCGACCTCCTGATCGAGCATGCTGATGTCCATCGCCAAATCTTTAGGTAGCGTGGGGTCGGAGTCAAGTTTTCCGGATTCGAGTTTTTCTGTATCCTCAATCACCACGCCCTCGCCGAGATTGTGCTGTTTCACCAACTCGTCGATTTCGTCCTCCTCTTTCTGGAGCTCTGCGTGGCTGAGGTTTTCCGAGCTGTGCAAGAGTCGTTTCACGTCGTCGTCCAACAACGCGGGATCAAATTCGCTATCTTCCGCGTCGCCACCGAAAGTCTCGAGCTCTTTCAAAAGCGCGTTGATTTCGTCGTTGGAAGACGACGCTAGAGACTTGCGCTTGGCCATCGATAATCGCCGCACGATCTCCGCCTTGGAGTTGCGGCGCTGTTCCTTTTTAGGTTCCGCTATAAGCACGGCTTTCCGGCCCTTTTTGGGTGTTTGGCCCAGATACAAGTTGCTGCGCAAGTTGAGTACATCGGTAGGGTTGAAGAACTTAGATGGCGTGCCCCTTGCGTCTTCTGAATCCGTGGCTTCGATAGACGGTAACACAAAAGTGAAGGGGATGTCACCAATCTGGATCTTCGTGCTGTCGAGAAGTGGCACAGTCATACCCTTGGCCACGAAATTGTCATCTACAAAGGCCCCGTTTCTTCCCAACACGGAAATCTCAAACCGCTGCGTGCCAAAATTGTAGAAGATTTTCGCGTGCCGCCGCGAGATCGCTTTTTTGGAGCTGAGGTGCACGTCTACAGAGTGGTGGGATGAAGAGAGAAACTCCTGCGATGACTTTCGTCCTAGCACCACCTGGAGCGTCTGCACGAAGAACGTGTAGTGGTCGAAATCGAGCCGGGCGTATGCGGAGATGCGCGAGGGCTCGGCCGGTTCTTCCCGGGCCAAATTAGTGATCTCCGTGCCTGTTCGGGGACTGCTAAAATCAGACGGTGCTCGTAGTTGGGGCAGGTTTGTGCGTGGCCGTGGGTCCGCGAGTTTTGGCGCTGGGCCCTTCAAACTTTCGCTGCTGGGCCAGCTCATGCTCGTCGAAGTATGCGGAAATTATGGGGCGCTTGCGGCGCTTTTTGGTTTGTGTTGGCCGGTCTATAAATGCGCTGATATTGGATGCGACTCCAGGCTGACCGCAAAGCCCAGTTGTGGTAGTGCTGCTATTGCAGTGGAGAAGACAAGGACGCTTGAGAGAAGTCTGTGTATCTCTGCCCGCCAGTCTTTCCTAAGAATCGTGAAAAATATGCTAGCCTTGCGTCGCTCGTGCCGTATAGCTTTACTCGTATTGTGAGCTAGATACAACGTGGTGATGCCATGCGATGTTTTCTCGCTCATCACTGCTCGGTACAGGAGCCCGATATAGACTGCAATACTCCACCAAAAGAGGGAGAAAAGTGGGGGATTTGCCAGTGTACGTTTTCTTTTCTCCTTTCTTGATGTTTTCTGGCTGCTTTTGTTTTGCGATGAATTTTCTGAAGTTTGGCGAGTGACTGAACTGTCATTGGTGTATCGATAAGCAGTGCGTGAGCCGAATCGAAGATCTCCACGTATTGAAGGGAGGTAAGGGCCACTGTTTTCTCAGGACTCGGACAACTTTACCGCTTTAAGTTGCTACAGGCATTGAAAGGATTTGCCGTCTAGGTCGATAAATCTCTAACTGGCATGGAGATACATACCGACGGCCAGGGAGGCACGTGACTTTAATTAGCGGGCTAAGTTCTAACGATGGCCTCATAGGACAATGTACACTTTATTTCATTTGCATACCTGTGTTCTTAAGAGTGTTCTGTAACTGCGGCATAACCAATTGGCAGACCACTGACAATTTCAATTCTCTCTGCACCTTTGAAGCTACTTAAAGTCTAGAGTGGGAATAAACACATCGATAATGGTGCAAATTGTCTCAATGCAAAAACCACATCAAAAAATACAAACACTCCAGGAAAGGACAACCCCTACCCATAACTAATAATTGTAGTCTTGGAAAAATCTCTGGACCTATTTTTTCTAATATTATTAATAGGTGGCTAGTCTTATGACTCAAGATCCCTAACATACCTGGGGTGGTAGTGCACATGGCATGAACAGTGGCACCAGCCAAAAATCTCCAACGTCCATTCAAAAAAGAAAGTAGTATTTGCAATGAAGCTAATTTGGAAGCGACTGTTGAAAAACTCCCAAACCCCAATTAATTGCTACTTGTGCGTCTTCTATGACTTTGTCGCAGTATGGGATCCTCTCGCGCAGTCAGATGCCCATCTCATCTCAGCACTACTACTATAGCTAGATAAGAATAAAAATGGTATGTACGAACCATGAACAGCAGAACATTTTTTTGCACGTACTAACAACTCAGGCGTTCAAAAAGAAGAGCGGGCTCAGAGATAGGGCCACCAAAAATTCCAGCGTGGCAAGCAAGATCGAACTGTTCCGCAAAGATCAGGATTCGTCAATTCAACATGACGAGAACCCTTTGTTGAAATTACTGAAAACCAGTAAAAAGGAAAAACAGCAGACGAAAACGAGCACCTTCAACGAACGGTTGGCGTCGAAAGGCACTTTCAACACCTCCAGTGGCGTGTCGAAATCGACCCTTAGAAGAAGAAAGAGAAAGGAAAAGGAGCAGTTGAAACCGAAAATGGACGATCTTCTCAGCAGCCTCCCGGCGGCAACCGTCAATATTGTGGACTCCCGTGAGACGAAGAAATCTTTTATTAAGGCCGTTTCGACAAAGCCAGCGAATATGCCCAATCCACAGAAGCACTCGGTCCACACCAAACTACTAGAAGTTGAAAACAAGAACTTTTCGAAAGTCCTTCAGGACAAGCAATTCCAGCAGTCGCCGTTTGCGGCGTTGAAACAGGCCATCTCCCATAACATGAAATGATGTTGAGGTTGGGATGAAGGTCACGTGACACGAACAGCCAGCTAGACAATCTGAAGCTTGGGAACTAGAGTGTGAGCTTCAGGGCCTCAAGGCAAAGGCAAAAGCTAGAATCAACGAGACGGGACGGTGCGTGGGGCCATGTGTGTTAATCACATTACTATTACTATAAAGAATAGCGAGAAAAGAACAATCTGTAAGCACATACCGGAGCAGAGAATGCGAGAATCGAAGACGAAGTGGAAGAACGAGTAAGAAACTGTATAGAGCGTTTTCGTTTTGACATTTGCGACGAATCTGCTTCTTGAACGAACCTACAAACCGGTATGTTCTAGACCTGCCACCTCAGTGAGAATGACCGCCGTAAACGCATACTCATATGGTGTCGTTCCATTTCATCTTCCCTTTCATTATCGAACATTAAGCAAGACGTATTCAGAGCGACAGTCTAGTGGACACACAAGCATTTCTTAACTCTCCCTTCCCTTCTCTGCCCAACTATCCACTTACGAAACAATACGCCAATCACATGCCGCACACATTTTCTGGAGTGGGTCACTGAAATACCGGTCCAGGATCAGGTCTGAAAACCATACTCACAATAGCAGCAGCACACACGTGCTCAATGGGCAATGTCGCGCCAGTTTTAACAAGGTAAAACCATCAAAATATCCTCAATGGCAACGAGCGATCGACACTGAGAAACGCCGCGTCTCGCCAATACAGTTGCGAATATTGGGCTTGAGTTTCCTTCTCCAGAAAAACAAGTAACTACAGGCAGAGGCAATACCACACCGAGCACAGCGGAGCGCGTGTCATTGTTAACTTTTCGGCACTTTCAATCACGAAAAACCATACATGCTAGTATACGGGGTTTAAAGAAAACAGCAAATAGTAGCAACTTAATAAAAGCTCCAAATTCCGCCCCAGCCGCGAGCCGCACGCAACGATTCCGCCTACCTGCAGGACGCACAGAATCTCGTCAACGAAAAAAACATAAACAAACAACACATGCGGCTGTGTGCAGGCAAACCTCTAGAACCACATTCCTCACTCTAATTGGCCTCACGAAAAAGGCTCAGGCTTTTCACCACACAGAACTAGACCAAAACACGGCAGAAACCCAGGAAAAAACGGACGAGATACTGAGAAATCCAGTGTCAATCCCCATTACTCTCGCTTTTGGCACGACACGTCCACTTGTTTACTATTAGTACGCCCGAGGGCCACCCAAACACATACTAAACTTTTACACCCCCAGATTTCTCGGCCCTACTATGGAACACTCGCCCGGGTCCCCCCGGAGTCTTCCGGAGCCCAGCGTCAGTGAAGACGGTACGATTTGCGAGAGCATAAACGACACTATCAGCAGATTGGGCCACGAAAACGATGCTACTACTGGACAAGAAGGTCCACGCAAAGCAGCACCCCCTGGCGGAAAGCGCCCGGAAAGCGCCCCCGAGGACCACAAAAGCGGTTTGGTGCACGCCACCGGGAACGGGCCGCACGTGACCGCCGCCGGCGACCATCCGGAGGCCACCACGGACGATCTTCTCCAAGAAGACACCAGCGACGCGCTAACCGCCAGCGACACCCCTCGTATTCCCGGCACGGCTGCAGAAGATAGGTTTGCCTACAACAGCCACAATGAGGCCATTTTCGACGACTTCCGGTACTTCCCGAGCTTGAAACCAGAACATGTTTCCGTCGTGAAGTTCGACGCCAAAGACCCGGACTGCATTTCCCACGCCACGCTCAAGGCGTTGGTGGTGCAGCTCACGTCACCGGAGGTGATTGACTACAATCTCATTTGCGACTTTTTTCTCACCTACCGCACGTTTACCGAGTCCCACGTGGTGCTAAATATGCTCCTCACTAGACTTATCTGGTCGCTCCAGTACATCAACTCGCGCAAGCCAGAGACGGAAAAGTTGGGCAAGTTGGTGCTTCTTCGTACTTTTGTGGTATTGCGCCACTGGATCTTGAACTACTTCTACGACGACTTCGAGCTGGATGACCGGCTCTGTGACCTCTTTTCCTTCCACATCAACCACATCACCGAACTGGCGATCATCACCCCGGAAATGGCGTTCGAGCTCAAGATATTCTCCGACTTGAAGACCCACTGGCTCACGCAGATCAACGAATTCTTCAACGGCTCGTTTTCCTCGGCCTCTGTTTTTGCTACTCCGTTGCCCATGTCCGCAGAGTATTTTGACGTAAAACGGCTCACCAAATCTAACACGGAGGCGTCCATCCACACAAACCCATCATTCCGCAGATCGGCAATGCTCTCCTTGTACGACCAGAAAACACACCATAAGTGCATAATTTATGATGGGCTCGTCGCAGGAGAAAATGGCCAGCTTCCCATCAGCAATTTGGTCAACCAGCACAAGTCGCTGCGGGTGTCGCTCGACGACAAACTCAAGGAATACTACACGAAAGGCACCAAACGCGAAAACGTGAAAGTCGCCGTTTCTCGGCGGGAACCGTTGGCACCCAAGCACAACTATATGAACCTTAAGGACTCGTCGCTTGCGTTGAAAAAAACCAGCAGCGCAGCAGAAAAGTCCGTTTTGCCTAAAGACGATATGAAGGCGGGCTTTTCTACCAACGGCCGTGTGAAACTCCCGTCGTCACGAATCCACAACATCGTTCCACTTTCGCCCGTCAAGAAAATGCGGTGCAGCGTGAAGGACGACAAAATGGCATCTGACATGGACGACATGACCCGTAAAAAATCGATCAAACGAATCGTCGAGGGCTGGACCAAGTCGCTCTATTCGCCCGACTTGCGCAGCGACAAATCGACGTTTTCCCAGGAACCAGCTGAAAACTTCACCCAGCACCCGGAGCCGCCGGCGAGCCCCAGAAGGGAAATCGGAGATCGTGTGGATGTGCTCAGCGCCCGAATAATCGACGAGTTGGAGTTCGTCATCCGCTACTACATTTTCGACTCGCACCAGACCATCACAGAGACAGACGGAAACGATGAAATCAGCAGGGCCACGATCGCGTTTTCGCCCAAGAAAAAAGTCACCGACGTGCTTTTACCGACAGCCTTGGAAAAACAGCGAACACACGAGTCTGGCAGTAGTAATAAGGAGTTGTCCATGCAGGACCTCTCCGAGTTGAACATCGAGAAAATCGACAATCTCTTCAGTCAGAGCACCATAGGAAACTCCGAGGAATTGAGCGATTCTTTTGGTTCTCAGGGACGGAAGTCCCGCACCTTTTCTGGAAATCGTCGTGGTTCCAGGGGTGGTTCGAAGCGGTCCTCTTTTGGCGGCCGGGTAACCAGTATCAACTGGAACGACGACGGCAATCTTTTTCTTGAGCACTCTGCGCTGCTCCGGCTGCTGAGCGACACGTCTCCACGGCCGGAGACCAAGTTTTACGATGTGAGTGCAGACCGTATAATGGGGGAAAATGGTATGGAGGACGGTGGCAAGGAAGACCATGGTATGATGGTGAGTCGTTCTATTCTGGAAGGTCATGGTGTCACGGAGCATCATGCTATGAAGGAGGGTGTTACGGAAGATCATGGTATTGTGGAGAACCCTCCTACTGAAGACGCCCGAACAAGCACCCTGGCGTCCCAGTCGGGAGACCCCGATTCCAGCGATCTCGACCAGTACGACGCAGAGGTATCTGAGCTAGGTATCGCCATGAGCCCCCAGTCTCTCAAACGCAAACCCGTGCAAAGAATAAGTCTCCATGAACAGTTGTGCTCTGGCTCTCTAGGAAAGGGCCTTTCGCTCCTGCGCAACTCTAGCGGCTCGATGGCTAAACACGAGTCCGTGAAGTCGTACGTGAGTTACGACTCTGCGTTTTCGGGCCTCTCAGAACTGTCTCGAAACGACCGCTACAGCTCGCACCTCAAGAAAAAACACGGCTACCACGACTTGCGCAAGTTGGCGCAGGACGGCAATCTCCACCTGCTGGTGTTTGCGCGGTTGTCGGCGTCGTCGAATGTTTCAGGAAACGTTTCAGGAAATATCTCCAGAAACAGCCTGGGCATGCGCCGCATCACTCGGGCTTCTATGGCGTCGCACCTCTCAAGAAACTCCTCAGCGAGAAAGAGCACAAGACTCAGCACATTGTGTGCTTTGACTGAATTGCCCTTTAATCTGGTGCGTGAGAGCTATGCGTCCATGAGCACACGGGCGCTTTTCCAGGACGAGTCCGGAAAACTCTCCGATCTCTCTGTCAGTTCTGTGTTTTCCAACACCGTGAGAGACAAACAGCGCGAGTCGACCGAACCAAACCGGATGTCGTCGTCGGTTGCCATTCCAGGCATCAGTAATAACATTTTGCGGGAGTTGGCGTCGATTCCCGACGAGTCGTTCAGCAGCAAAAACCCGATCCAGTTTGCCTTGTTTAAGTTGGAGGGGAAGCAGAGTGCACGCAGGGACTCAAAAACGCCCAGGGACGAAAGCGTGCACACGTTTTCGTTCGACGTGTCGCACGGGAATGCAATTCCGCAAGCAGGGATCGAAAAGGCGGAAGAGGCAGAAAAGAGGCAAGAAAACAGAGAACACGAGGTGGCTCCAACAAAGACTGTACCAGAATCTGGTCCAGTATTGGAGAAGGAAGCCCCCCACACTCCAATCCCCAAAAACCCCCCGGACTTTCCCGAAAACTCAGACGTCCACCAGAACACCGAGGACATCCTCGACGAGATCAACAACGCAGTCACCGAAGACGCCATTGGATACTCGTCGGATATCGAGGACGAGTTGCGCAAAAGACCCATCACCCCGATCAAAACAAGAAGCAAGTCCACGTTGCCCGTCATTTCCAGCTCACACACCAATGCGTTCTATGCCACGTTGCCCACTAGCGAAAGCGGCAGCCCGTACTCACTTTTGAACCCAAAACTCGTGTTGGACGGCTACTACCTCGCGTCCGACAACTTGACCGTGAAGCACGTGATGGCCGCTGGCAGCCATGTGTCGTTTATCTTGAGCTACGATTCGAAGGCGATTGCAGACCACTTCACCATTATCGAGAGAGACATGTTGCAGGAAATTGACTGGAAGGAGCTCATCGAGCTCAAGTGGAACAAGGACTTGACGCCCGTCAACAGCTGGTTGGAGATCATTGTCAACGACGAGTACTACAACAAAAACAAGGGCGTGAATCTCGTGATTGCGCGCTTCAACCTTGTGGTCAACTGGATCATCTCCGAGATTTTGTTGACGAAGTCCGAGGACGAGCGACGTGAGATCGTGTCCCGATTCATCCACGTGGCCTACCACAGCTACGAGATGCAGAACTTCTCCACGCTAATGCAGGTGGTGCTTGCGCTCACCAGCGAAAAGGTCAACCGCTTGAAGAGCACGTGGAACAACTTGAGTCCAGGCGACATCTTGACGTTGAAGCACTTGGAGCAGGTGACCTCGCCGTTGAAGAACTTCATCAACATGCGGGTGGGCACCAATCTGGTCAAGCCCTCCAAGGGCTGCATTCCGTTTGTCGGCTTGTACCTCTCGGACTTGGTGTTCAACGCGGAGCGGCCGAAGTTCGTGAAAACCAAGAAAGAGCCTGCCAAAAGCACCACAGACGACTCGTGCGAGTTGAGCGTGACACAAGGCGACTCCACCTTGGGCAGCGATCCCGGAGAAACGGAGAAAATGATCAATTTCGCCCGGTTCCGCACGGCCGTGCACATTGTGAAGTCGCTTTCGCAGTCGATCGAGTGGTCGCAGAACTACAACGTGGCTGTGGATGACGAGCTTTTGCGGAAATGCCTCTATATCAAGTCGTTGGACGAGGGCGAGATGAACTTCTGTCTCGAACAGTTAGATACTTAAAGAACAGCGTATTGGAGCAATTATGAGCGATACCAAGGTTTGTAGGAGCCCAGTAAGGGCAGATAGAGGAGAGAGCGGAGGGACGGGTGAGTAGGACGGGTTTCTGGGCAGCAATTTTTACTCTAGACACGTGCTGGTTTTGCCGTCAATTGTCTTTCAATAGATGATGCGTAGCTTTGGGTGCAAGATTGATTCATCACTAATATGAGCACTCAGTACTCGATCCGCTGCTACGCTCCAGCACTACGACTCCTTCTTGGATTTTAGAGCCGTTTTATGAATTTTGAGGATTGTGTTTTTTGGTATATGAGAGAGTACCTTGGTACACCTGAGCCTATGGTCACTCAAGACTATGTACAGCTTCTACGTTAAGTTCCCAATAGATTCCCTCTCCAAAGTACTCACCCTATAAGCCTGATCAAAATCTCTCTTCTTAATCTTATTCCTCTTTTTCCTCTCCTTTTTCTTCTTTCTTTCCCTCCACCCTATGCAAACTCCCCAACATTTCTTCCCATCCCGTGCTGCTGCTTCCACTTCCAATTGCGGGGATCGCGATTTCTGCCTCCCATGGTGCGCATGGGATTTCACGTGCACGTGACCGCGGGCCAACAAATGGCTCACCGTTCTCCACACTGCGCAGTAGATCTTCCCCACATAAAGATAGCGCCAAGGGGCAAGTACTTTACTCGCTAAGTCTTCACATACCCTCGAACCGAATCTAGTCAAAATACAGATCCAATATGGCCCGCAGAAAGTCGCCCCTGATGCTTGCTGCGGTTTTGGTGGCCACGTCTGTTGCTGCGATCTCGTATAAAATATATGGGGCACTCAAGGGCCTGGACGACCTGGAGAATCCGTCGGCAAAACGGGAAAAAGGCGCCTATTTGGCGAAAAAATACCACAGCAAGTCCATTGCCGTCACGCTACTGCACTCCGTGTTGCGGCTGGGGTTGCCGTTGAACGATATCCTCCTTTCGTCCGAAAACGTCACCTTCATTCTCCCGCCCTACCTCTCAGTGGACGATCTAGCGTGCCAGATTTCACACGACGACGAGTCGCAGGTCTACGAGTTGCCCCAGACGTTGATTGAGAACTACCGGCTCTTGAAATGCTCGAATATGAATGGGTACTTCCATCTACTTAAGAACCTCAAACCAGACATGTTATTTGTATGTACAGATGACTTGGGGATCCGCGACAGCGCCCCGCCAGATTTGCGCCGGTTTGTGAAGGAAATCGTGACGATCGACCAGGACAAAGACGACGTATGCAGCGTGTTGTCGAGCGTGTTTTTGTAGTGGACAACAGAGGGAGGTGCTTAGGAATCTCCTTATTTATTGATACTTCATTGATGGGAAGCGTTCGAAGACTGACTGCGCTCGACTCGTGATGCGTTAGACTTGGGAAGCGTTTGGGAAAACAGTCGAGGAATGGCTGAGCCGAGGAATAATCGGCAATATTGATTGTTTGTCGTTCTCTGTTGGGTTTTCTGGACAAATGGCTGTCAGGTACAGTAACCAACTGAAGAACCGAGAACAAGACAGGCGGTCAGACAGGAAGAGAGTAGGACTGATTACTGTGGCAATTGGTGGGTGGCAGCTCCGTACATAGTCAGATTCACCGGTTAGAAAGACCTCAGCGCTGCTGCGCGGCCAGCAGCTAGTATGTACTTAAATAATATGACACAAAGAGCAGGAGGTTGTAGCGTATTCTGCCGTTCGTGAAAGACTTGGTTACGTTGGAGTGTGTCATACCTTACTTCAAGACATGTCATATACTTCGAGTGATCTTGAAATGTGTCTGGTGGTAGGAGCCCACAATAGTTGGTGACCACCTCCCAAGAATACTATGGACTTTCTGTGGACGGCCTACTATGCAAGTTCTCACAAGACCGGTCCACCTAGTACCTGTTTATATGCATTACAAGCACCTACGACACTCGATTAAACAAACACAGTCTAGTGAGGTTGACTCCAAAACGACCAGAAGCTGGAAATAAGCAAACTGGAAAAAAAATACTCGTTTCAGGACTGTTGTTGCAGTACCGAGTGTAGTAATTTGCAATTCGCAGCAAGTGGCAGCACCAAATACAGCAGCCAGCATTCCCCCTCACTCCAATTCAAACTCGCCCACTACCCAAATATTTCATACTCGCTGTCATTTTTATTTTTCCTCTCTTTCCAGCCTTTGTATTTTTTCCCTTTTTTTCTTCCATTCCTTCCCTTCACTCCGTGTCTTCTTTCAGCCGTGTGTGGGTGGCTGTGGGGGCTTGTGCGTTTCTACCGCGGCACGTTCTTCCATTGCGGGAAGGAAAGCAAATATTCCTGCACACACGCCGTGCGATGCCGCACCAGCCCGTTTCTCGTGCATACTATTGTTGCTGTCACGGTTGCTCGATGCCAGAAACATTCCCAGCAACGGTCGCTGTATTTACTCTTCTTCTTCCTGCCTTTTCCAGACTAACGTAAAGGATTGAGCCGTCTAATAACTGCTTGCTAACTAACAGGCTTTTTGCTTCAATCCCTGGCACTGTCTAAGAACTCTGGCTTTGTGCCCCACTATATAGCTTAACTATGTCCCACGACCGTCCTCAGGGTCCACCACCCGGACAGCAGGATTACGAAGGCCAGCAGAATGGCGGATATATTGAGAAACCGCAAGGCCTGGAAAACTACGAAGATGCGTTCAAGGTGGAGAAACCGAAATTCAACGACCCCATTTTTGCCATCTTTTTCATCTTGGTAGTTGCGGGCTTCATTGCCGTGGCCGGTATAACGTTAAACGCCATGAGACAAACTTATGCTATTCAGGGAGGTTCTATTTATAGCTCGCTGAGCTCTTTCACGTTCAACTCGAACACGGCGATTTTGTTTGGCTTTGTGGTAGTGGTTTCGGTGGTGTTGTCGTTTTTGCTCATTCTCTTTGCTCGGCTCCACGCACGCTTTTTCATCACCTCGGGGCTTATTTTGAACGTGATTTTGGGAATAGGCACCGCCATTTTCTACTTCGTGGAGCACTACTACTCGGCGGCTATTGTGTTCCTTGTGTTTACTTTGATTACTGCCTGGTGCTACTGGTCGTGCAGATCCAGAATTCCGTTCAGTGCCACCGTGCTCGAGATCACCATTGACGTCATGAAACGGTACAAGTCCACGCTCTTGACGTCCTTCATTGGAATAGTCATTTCTGGTGCGTTCTCCGCGCTTTTCTCCATGGTTGTAGTGGCCACCTACATCAAGTACTCTCCTGACCTGAGCAACCCCGGCTGCAGCCTCGAGGGCGGCTCGTGCTCCAAAAGCAAGTTGATTGGTGTCTTGGTGTTTGTCTTTTTTGCTGGTTACTACATTTCCGAAGTGATCAGAAACATCATCCATGTGACCATTGCGGGTGTATACGGCACGTGGTACTACTTGGCCAACTCCGACCAGGGCGAGCCCAAACACCCAGCTTTGGGCGCCTTCAAACGGGCCATGACCTACTGCTTTGGCTCGATTTGTTTTGGCTCGTTGATTGTGTCGATCATCCAGTTAATTAAAGCGTTGGTGCAGATCTTGAGAAACAACGCGCTCGGGAACGGCGACATGTGTGCGGGCTGCGGCTACCTCATTTTGGACTTGATCATTGGCTTCATCGAGTGGATGGTCAGATACTTCAACCACTATGCGTACATCTACGTGGGACTCTACGGAAAGAACTACATTGCCTCGGCCAAAGAAACGTTCCAGTTGCTCCGGTTCAAGGGCATGGACGCGTTGATCAACGACTGCTTTGTCAACACGAGCATCCAGCTCTACTCGCTTTTCATTGCCTACCTTGCTGCGCTTTTCGCCTACTTGTACTTGAAGTTCACCAAGCCAGAATACAATGCTGACGGCGGCTACTACACGCCTGTGATGGCGTTCACGTTTTTGATCGCCGGCCAGATCACGCGTATCGCGTTGCAGGTGATCGAGTCTGGTATTTCCACCTTTTTCGTTGCCTTGGCACGTGACCCAGAGGTGTTCCAGATGACCAACCGGGACCGGTTCGACGAGATTTTCCGCAACTACCCACAGGTGCTCGAGAAGGTGTTTTCGAAGGACGAGCAGCAGCAAATGCGTCAACAGCAGAACCAGGACCAGCCATACTACCAGCAGCCCCCACAGTACGGTTGATGGCGCGGTGGCTTGGCGGCATTAATAATAGACTAATTTAAATACAGAACTGTTTATTGACTGATTTGGTTTCGGCGTTGCAGTGGTTGTGTGTACTATGATGTGGAGGATGGTGCACCCTGCCATGGAGGTGGTACCATATTATTAGGTGAGCAGTTTGCGTTCAGCCAGAGGCGTTCCCTCTTATTTATTATGCTTGTTTTAAAAGTATGTTGAGTTAATTTTGTTTTGTCTACCTCATAAGTCCCTTGTAGCTTATTGGAAGCGTGTCGTAAGTTGAGGATGTTAGGATCCCCAACAGTGGACAACAAGGATTGAAACTTGCCCCAAAGATGAATATTTTACAAATTTATTCTTTTTCTGAGCACTCTCTACCCCTCGGATTTCGTTATGTGATCCGAGATTGACCAGGTTCATGTATAAGACTTACCTTTAAAGTGACCATTTCAAGTGACTTCAAGCAAGAAAACCTAAAAACTTACTCAGATTCTTCAAAAGTGCCAAACTCAGCCCGAAAATATCTTCTCTGGATAAAAAGTGCCAGACCCAGAATCTTTTGCATCCAGACCTTCTACGCTCCAACATAGTCGTACACTACTGCCGCGTATCGCACTATCGTCCGGCCACATCCACCCCACTAGTGTAACTGCCAAAACCACCAGAAACACACAATACTCCTTAATTCCAAGAGCTAGTATTCAAAACCAGAGAAACAAATATAAAGAACCCATAACATGCTCACGCTCCTAATTGGTGACCTCTTTATCCCCGACCGTGTCATTGCCATTCCCTCGAAGTTCCAGAAACTCTTATCTCCAAATGCTCCAGCAGTGCCGTCGAATCCCAAGATCTCCCAGGTCTTGTGTCTAGGAAACATCACGCAATCAGTATCAACGTTGAGGTTTCTACACGAGCTTTCTCCTTTCTTGTGTGCCGTCCGAGGTGAGTTTGATGACCACAATCTAGTCAGCCAGCAACTAGCGATACTAGAGGGAAAAAAGGACGCCAGTTTGCCCCTTTACAAAGTGGTAGCCGCCGACAATTTCAAAATTGGCTTTACGCTGGGACACCAGATCGTGCCACGGAACGACCCGTTGCTGCTTCTTGCATTTGCGCGTGAAATCGACGTCGACATATTGGTATGGGGAGGCACTCACCGTGTAGAGGCATACACGCTAGAGGGCAAGTTCTTTATAAATCCAGGAAGTGCCACGGGCGCATTCAGCATGAACTGGCCCGATTTGGAAGACGACGACGAAGACGACGAAAATGTGGAAGATCATGAGGATGTAGAGAAGGTAGATGAAAAGAAAGAGGAAAAGGATGCTTCCGGCAACGCCTCTGATAAAGCCACGGGTGAAACAGAAGAGAACGAGAAAGGGACGGAAAAGGAGACCGAGAGTAATGAGGAAGATTTTGACCCTTCCCACTTATCGTCGAGTCTTCCGTCGTTCTGTCTTCTAGACACCAACAACTCCCGCTGCACGCTCTATATCTACACGTATGTGAACGACGAGGTCACGGTCGATAAGGTGATGTACCTGAAGGAATAAATAGGGAGGATTTGGTCTAGTCAGAAACAGAACAGAGAAATTCCAATCGATTAAGAGGGAGCCAGCAGTGGCTATCCTGAAAAAAAGCACATCACAGATTCCAGGAGAGGTCATCAATAGAGCCACATGAATTTCAATTCCCGAGCATCCACTGCTTGGATCTGTTAATGGGTTATTCCCAAAGACTCAGTTGAATCAACTTCAATACATTGGTGTTAGCATATCTAAGGAAAAGAATTCAAGCGAATAAACGCCATCTTAGCACTCCAAAAGGTCATTTTCTTCCAGACTTGTATTAATTGTCTAGCGCAACCCAAGGAAGCAGAAGAATGCTTGGATTGCTGGTATTATATCCGTAAATCTCTAGCCCAACCACCCCGTTATTACGACACCAAGCAAACTTACTCCCCAAAACGCTCAGAGCCTCCTAGGAGGTATGCTATTAGTGTGCTATATACCGCTGGTCCCGCTAAATCGACCAAGCAAGACCCACATAGTAAACACGTCCTTTTCCTAAAAACAAATCGTTTCATAGAGTCACACACCCTAAAGCCGATCAGTTTTCTCAGTTTTGCAACATCTTCCATCGGCCCATCATGCCTGCACGGACGAGTAGTGCAACACAAACTCCTTCCGGATCTTCTCCCAGTTGTGCGGGTCGAAGAACACGTATACACCACGCTCGACATCGGGGCTTATAAGTACAGGTTCCACGTTGCTATCTTTGGTCAACCACACCTGGATATCTCTGTGGTAGCGCCAGTTTCTGGCCACGAGCTCACGCGCTGCGTATTCTTGGAGCGTGTCCCGCGGTTTCGTGTAAAAAATGTAAAAAAGCGTTTCGTCCAGAAACGACAGGATCTTTGTGTCACAGGGTTCGGGCTTGGGTACGATGTTTTTCTGCAAAATGACGTCCGGAAGCGTGAAGTAAGGCTCCACCTCCGACCGCAGCGTCTCCTGCCAAGGCAGCGCAAGCGTTTTCAAAATCTGCGAATCGTCACCCAAGTCAAGACCCATGAGTGCTAGGTTTTGGCCGACGGCAAACGTGGCCTGTTCGTTCTCGTCCGTCAGAATGAGCGAGCTGAGGCCCGCCAACCCAAATTTAGACATTGGAGGAGCATCGTTATTACTACCATTTGCAGCGTCGTGGCTGTTGGATTGTGTGTTTAAATGCGTGCTGGACGAGCTCTGTAGACCGGGGGGAAGCACGGACATGATGTGATTAGTGGAGAGAATCCGGGTAACACGAATAAAAAAAGAAGCAAGTCCTCTTAGTTCAAAGCAATGCTAGCAGCAATATATAGACACGTCTTGTCCGACTCACTGTTAGTTTAGCGATGGTGGAGGTAGCTGGGTTGCGCACACCATTGTGGAGAGCGGTCACGTGAGCTGGAGAAGGGACAAGGTGAGGAGGGTGTTTTGGGTGGGGTTTTATAATTCGTTTGGCCGGTTTTGGGCATTAGACTCGGAGTAGAAACTCTAAGAAGTCTCTAATCTAATATTTTTGACGTTTGAAATACTGTCGGAGGGGCCTCTGCATTCATGTCTGAGGTGAGGCGAGAAACACATAAGTAAGGCAGTACTGCGTGGCAAGAGTGATCACGCCAAAAACGTCAAGGTAATTGAGAATTTCGAGAAATTATTATGACTTTTATCGAAGATTCAGTTGACTAAAAATTTAACTTGTCTATTTCAATGGGCAAACGTAGGCTATCTAACGGATGCGCACCAATGAGACCCACGACAGCTTTTTTCTCGTCGAAAAATCAGCAAATAGCTTGCGTCTTGGCTTCTCTCACAATCAGGCAATAGGTCTGTGAACCATTGATTCAATAAGTGGCTCCGATACGTCAATGTTCACCTTCAATGTGTAAAAATATCATTTTTCTCACCTCTGGCCAACTTGCTGCTGTGCAGTCTCTTTTTCATCTACTTATTACAAAACAAAAACACAAGCATGTGGATACGAACCGGGATAGGGGCAATTATGAACATTTGATAAAAATAGCACACCCTCCCCATTTGCATGAGCTGGATAAGCTTTCAGGAGACAGTACGAAAAATGGCACTGGGCCAAAATTTTTTCGCGTGCGCAACCGAAAAAAGCTTGCCCAGAAACTGAAGAATCAAGCAAAAGATTTTTTCCCAAGCATTATCAATTTTTTTTTTGAGAACTTGCAAATTTGATCGTCGTGTGCTATGTAAATAAGGTCAGAAACTTGCGAAACTCACAAGAAAGGGGAACCTAGGACGAAGAAGAAAACTGAAAGATGCCGAGGAAGATTCGCGGTTGCAACTGGCACTTACGTCGGAGATAGAGCATTTCAGGAAATGCTTCCTTTTTTTTTCTGGTTGCGAGAAACGCAGAAAGGACTAAAATCTAAAAAGCAAGAGAGGATTCGGCAAAATCGTCATCGATGCGGATGGGTCCGGGGAAATCATTAGAGGTATTCACCAAAGCAATTGTAAAAGAACACTTTCTCACCTTGTTTTGGGAACGGCCCTCGGTGCATCTTACGTCGAGCCGCCTCTTTATGGACCCAAATTTCCCGCGAAACTCGGAGAAAAAGCGAATTTGTCGATCCAGTGAATCGCCGAAGGCTTCTCCGGTTTCATTTGCTGACAAAACAGCGCGAGCACCGCGCATGCAGCGCGGCTTTGACCAAAAATACCACCCACTCTAGAATCTCGGAGATAGCCTTCAACCGGAGACATAAAAGCTTAATGAGCTCAAACTCTCATAGCCAAAAGACAAAACCCAATCATCTTTTTATGCCTTTCGCCCCAAAAAAGGGTCAATGAACATGAAATCCGGGCGCCTTCAGTGGATCTTACCACAGGCTGTTCTTGCCCTTTCTAGTCAATGCGGCGCAAGCACCCGCGCGTGGCGGTTATTGTACGGTTACGAGCACAGCCCGGTTTCTCCGTGGGCATCCAGTACGAAATAAAAGGGCCACAAATCTCCTAAAGATTTCGTTTTTCGTGCTCGCTTGATCCTCCGACAAAATCGAACTGTCTCGTGGCGAAAATCAATCACAAGAAAACACCCGCAATTATGGCCAGACTACCTTTTTCGAAGTCTTCCTCTAAGCCCAAGCCTGGCCCCAAATCCAGTACAATTCATCCACAGAGTCCACCTGCCAGCTTTGGCCCTAAAGGTCCACGAAGCGTCGCCGGAGCTAATTCTGTATACAGCACTCACCAGCTACGCTCAACGAATTCCAATGTGCTGATGGAGATTGATGAGCTCAATGGCAGCAACACCTTGGGCTACGTCAATGGCCGCCGCCTCCAAGGATTGCAAAGCTCGTTGCAAAATCCGGGTTTGTCGCCAGCGGTGCGTGCTCTTCTAACGGCTACTTATAAGCAGTTGGCCCAGGAGAGCGCACTAGAACCGCTTCCACCGTACACCATGGAGGCCATGCCACCTGCTTACCAGGTATGAACCAATGAAAGGACTTAATAGATTTATAGAATATAGAGATGAATGTTGAGATTTTGAGTAGGAGCACCAGTTCGCGACTGCATGCAGAAAGCAGATTTGAGAGACAAGAACTTCAGAGAGCCTCTGTACAAGAGATTTTCGAGCCCGACGTCACTATTTGCGAAACTCAGGATTCAAGGTACTATTGAAAGTTTCGAAACTGCATTCTTGCCGGCGCTCGGTGACATGCCTGCATGAACCTCATCGCCAAGAAGACGACTCGAGTCCATGACACATTACAAAATTTCTTATTTCGAGCAATGCATTGTTCTCTGAAACCATAGTTTACTCATTGTGAAGCGTGGGATCATTTTACCGTACGAACCCGCAAAGTTACCTGTACTGTTAACGTCCACAGCACGGCTGTCGAATTAGTGTGGTCACGTGAGACACATCGTATCCTTCTAACCGAAGAGTACGCATAACCATTTCCCGATGGACAATAAGTTCCCATGTGTGGACGCCAATCATAGTCGAACAATGTAAAACGTCTTCCTTCAACTCTCCGTGGAAAGTGCAGTAAGAAGCGGAGCAAGTTTTCCAATAGGTTCCCTCGCTAAGGTCATAGACGTTCACGTTAGGCAGACCGGTTACGGTCTGGGCCCATTCCCGGCAAAGCTTGTGCATAATCATTTGTGTGCACTCTATGACGTTGATGAGCGGTTTTGTTGCTGGACCACCCGGTCAGCCACCCGGCGTTTATATCGCTTAACCAAGTAGAAAATAAAAAAGAAAGTGATATCCTAGCGACGATCCCAACGATGTTTGCCATGTCTTTTACTTAAAGTTTGAGTTTTCGGTACAACGGAGCTGGAGAAGTGTGGATGAGTTTCGCGGCATGTGTTTTTTCCCGTTCGCGATTAAATCATGGCCTGGCAGAATCCGCCCAAAGCGGCGTGCGATAAGGATCCGTCTTGATCCCTAAAAATGGAAGAATAAATGTTATAATCTAACCTTTTTCATCCTCCCTTTTCGCTCCCGAAGACATCGTGTAGAACCGTTGCACCGTGAGTGTGGCTTGCCTAATACTTGCACAGATTCTAATCTACGGGATCAGTTCCTAAAGTGGCAAATGCACCGGGAACCGAGCTCTGCCCCGGGACAGTAACCCGAGCGTGGAAAAGGGGAAGTGAGGCGACTACCCAGGGAAGGGAAGACAGCCAAAATAGGTTCTGCTGGACGCAGAAGTGTAGGCAGCAGAGACTAGGATTTCCGTGGTGGGTCTCTTTTTCACGTGTATGGGAAAAACCCACAAATGTGGAAACTAGACTGGTCTCGCCTGCCACCCTTATCGGATGGCTGCTCCGTACCTCACAGCTAGCCTACATACAAGCGAGCGTTGCATGGTTAGGAGCGCACATGGCGGCACGGGCAGCTCGAGCAGTGGGAAATAAAAGGAGCATGGATCCGCCAGGCAACGGCCAGCACCGTTTTTACTGCGATTGCATGTGACTCTTTCCAACCACAACATACACCCAACATGACCCGTCTACCGTTTTCCCGCAAAACACGTGATATGGACAACACACGGTCGTTGTCGTTTTTGGGCAGCCGTAGGGCCAGCAGCTTTTTTTCGCGGCGGGAGGGCCCCAGCGAGCCCAGCGAGCACAGCCATGGTGTGGCTGGCCCCGGAGATACCGCGCGCGACAGCCCGCCCCAGATCTACCTTGGCGGACTCAGCAACCCGTCCAGCTCGCAGTCGTCGATGATTTCGTTCTGGGAGCCCGCGTGGCCCGAGAGCAGCGAGTACGACGAGTACACGAATAGTAACACTTTGGACGCCGACAGCGGGCGCAGGTTGCAGATGTTGCAGACGTCCATGTCCAACCCCGAGCTCTCGCCGTCGGTGCGGTCCATTCTCGCGACCGCCTACCGGCAGTTCGAGAAACAGAGCGCGCGCACGCTGGAAGTGCTCCCGCCCTATTCGCACGACTGCAAACCTCCGCCGTACCTGGTGCAACAATAGGGCCAGTTTCAGGCCGTTTATAGAAAGAGAAACCACGGTTCTCGCCCTTCCTGTCACGTGAGTTTATAGATTAACCGATATTTATTTTCTGTATGCCTTGGGGACCGAGCCAGGTTTACACCCAGCCATTAAATATGTTCAGAATATTAAAAGAACGATAGGTCTTCTCCATGATTGGCGCTGGTGCACTTAAGTATGTCCTGCACACACCAGCAGTGATGAGCTCGATGCTCAAGACTCCAGCTAAGATAGTCCTGTTTACTTTCCAAACTGCAGACACAACTCCGCAATGAAGGAAACCAGATTTCACCCCAATATAATCATCACGGGCACGCCCGGGTGTGGAAAAACGTCGCATGCCGATGCGCTCGTGTCGCACCTCAACGCTCCCTATAAGCACTACAACATCAGTGATTTGGCCAAGGAAAGAAAGTGTTTTGAGTCGTACGACGAGGAGTTCGATAGCCATGTGGTGGATGAAGACAAACTCTTGGATTCCCTCGAGCCCGACTTGCGGGAAGGCGGTGCAGTTGTGGACTGGCACTGCTGCGACATTTTTCCCGAAAGATTGATCGACTTGGTGGTTGTGCTCAAAACTGACTCCGCCACCTTATACGAGAGATTGTCGAAACGGGGATACAAGGATAACAAGATCCAGGAGAACTTGGACTGCGAGATCATGGAGGTTGTGTGGCAGGATGCGGCCGGTGCGTACATTCCGGAAATCGTGATTCCCTTGCTGTCCAATACTGTCGAAGATATGGAGGAAAATGTGGACAGGATATGTGCGTGGATCGACAACTGGATGAGCGACCATAAGGACGGTGTCACGAACGAGTTGGATCCTAGTGTTTTGGCAGAGGAGGAGAGCGAAGACGAGTCAATGTAGATGGCTACTGGTAGATTATGGACATGCCATGACGGAGGGTGTATTCAATGAAAAAAATGTATTGACGACTCGTGGAAAGGGGTATTTGTGGGGATGTACATTCTGAGCTGGGACACGGGAGTATTGATAAAGTTCGTGAGATGAATATACTCAACTTACTCAAGCGTATCATGCAACAAGAAAAACAAGCGAAACTGGGACAATTTTCAAAACCATGGATTCTCATGCAGCCATGGAAACGTGAGTATGAAAGCGTACCTCTTAGAGGCTATGCTCACTTGAAGTTGTGAAAGAATAGTGCCGGGTCACAACTCTAGTTCCAAGTATGTTTATAGAAGAAACGTCCGGTAATCAATATGGTTCATGTTGGGTATATCAAATAGCTGGCGAGCAAGGATTCTCGTTTATAGCCATATTGGAAATCTTGAGGAACCCATATAAACCACAGACTTCTGACATCCGAAGAATGAGCCCAGAACTACCCTCACGCATTAGACAAAGCCTTTATCGAGAGGTCTTTTGTTTCTTTTTGAGGTTTTAGATTTAATAAATAGCGATCTAGTTTGAAACTTCAACCCAGATTCGGGTCATGAACGTTGACTTTACACACACCTGTAGACTCACAGGATTAGACGTAATAGCTTCTTTAACAACAATATTAAGGTGTCAAGAGAACTTTAACTCAGGTCCTTGATGACTCTGACGAGAAGATTGTTCTTCAATTGATGCTTAGAAGCGCTATGAAAAGAAAATCAGGGTTCGTCTGACGTGTAGCGTAGTCCACGAATTAGCATTTCTCCACCCAACTTGCAGAGCTCGCAGTCTGTAAGATTGAGCTCGGGATAACCATCAGTTCTCTACTCTCTTCTATGACATCCATACATGGCCCAAGGTAGAGTGATTCTGTGTGGAGTACCCTCGCTTTCAGAAGTGTTTGTGGATTTCATTGCAGACTTGAGATCTTATTCCACAACACCGTTACTGATCTCGTCAATACACTGTGAGGTCGGGTGGCAAGGAAGGCCATTACAATGACCCCGGTTTCGTTAAAGTCTTGATCACACTATTTGGCCATACGATCATGGGGCTCATTCCAAATCGACCCTGGGGGCCTACAATGTCCAAAGCCAGGTCATTTTGCTGTGGTCTTTCGAATGCAAAATCCACCAAGAACCATCGGATAGTGCATTCGAAACCTATGATCGCCATTTGCACGGTGTCCTCTACAGCTTTTGACTTAGGCTACAAAGTTAGAGGGGGCACATTCCCTCAAAATAACAAGCTTCCGTACGTTGGAATACCAACGCAGCCTTTTCCAGGAAGTAGTAGCTGACGAATCAGGCGAAAACCCGGCTTAACAAGCCTGATCATACTTCTTGACTATAATTCGTTGACTGGTGGGGGGAGATACAACATGTAGTCTTCGTTCTATCCTCGACATGGCGAAGATCAGAGTCGTTACCGAAGGATGGTACCGTTCAGTGCTGGTGCTACTATAGTTTATTGGTCCACATGATAGAAACCCCTCGCAACAAAAAACCACTTCATACCGTTCCCATTGTTATGCATTCATTTATATAAAACTCAAGACGCACACGACCCGAAGCCATAAAATCGAGCTCAAACAAACATCCAGCGGCCAAACCTGACCCCGTAGTAAACAAAAATCAAAAGCATGACTAGCATGGCCACGGTGAAACCTTTCTTGAAGGCGAAGTACTGCCATGTGTGCAGGATTTTCGCCAAGTTGTGCTGCTGCAATTCGTTGACGCACTTGGCGTTCTGCTCGAAAATGTACATGGACTCCGCGATGATTTCCTGTTTCTGTTCCTCTGTCAAGTGGTTCCGGGTCAGGAGCTCGTAGTCACGCTTATACAAAAGCCTGAAGTTGTCCTCGTCCGGCACGTCGAAAGTAAAAAAATTCGTACCGAGCTTCACGATTTCTTCGTGCTTTAAGCCATCCTTATGTGGAAAAAGCCCGGTAGCGCGACTCACGGACGATCTCATGACACGTCCGCCTGCGAAGAGTGCCAAGTACATCACGTGCAAGTATGCTATAAGAATGTACGGTTTTGCGGCCACGACGGCCCGGATGTGGTTGACAAAGTCGATCTGCGCAGGCATGACCGGGCTCATGAACTTGGACTTGTCGTCGTCGTAATAAAACATCAAATCCTGCTGGCCGCGCGCGGTGCGGGCCATTTCGGGCTTCCAGACTTTCTTCAATAATTCACTCCACTCACTCGTGGGGTTTTCGAACTCGGCAAAAAGACACTCTTCCACAGTGGCGAACACGTGGTAGAAACTCTGCAAGCCCTGGCGGTACACTTTGTAATTTCTCAAGGCAATGGCGAATTTCAACGTGACCAATTTGTCGATTTTGTTGTGGAGTGCGCGAGTCTCCAGGTTTATTCTGTTGGCCAAGGCCCCGATGTCGGTTTTGTGCGGGATGATTTCGTGCTGCGACAACTTGGTAGTGGCCCCGAGATTCTGGACCTTAGTGCTCATCTTGTGTTCTCTTTAGTTTATGTTTCTTGGATCTGCAGTGGAAAATGGAAATATGGTTGCTCTCAATGTTTGAATATTAAGGAGAGGCACTGGACGACGGGGCGTGATTTCTCTGATGGTAGAAAGCTTGAAAACTGTGGAATGTAGGTCATCTGCGGACCGCCATCGCTTTATAACGATGGCGCCGCGCCGATATCTCCGGGGCGATCGTTTTTTTCTTAGGGTCTTCGCATATATCGGCGGCACGTTACGCGTTGGTGCACCATTGGCGCCGGTGCGGAGTCACGGGTTGTTATTGTCACGTGACGCTGCTGGGCTGGGGTTCTGGACAGCCTATGCTTCTTCGGTCGTTACTTCTTGAAAATTTGAGTTGGCATTTCAGAGATGGTAAGCTCTTGCTATGTAAGGGTAGGATGCTCGAGGTTCTCCCTGGATAGCTCTGGATGCTTACTTCGTGATATAAGACACCAAGCAGATATGCTTCGGAGGACCAATCCCAGGTGACAGGCAACATACAGTGCTGTAGCCTAGGAAGAGTTTTGGAAAGGCCGGAAATTTACACCTAAAAGTACTAAATCTGGGGAAGTCAAGCATCGTGACGAGTCAGAGTATGATATATCAACTCTTACATGTTGGGGCGTTCCATCATTTTGAGCCATATTTAAGGTAATTTTCAGTATTGACACCAATACTTGATCGGGATTATCGATGCATGAGCACTTGTTGGGCGAACATTCTAAAGTTTTCGTCTAAAAGCGCAAGGATGTGCGGACAGTACGGCACAAGAAACCATTGATAATTATCATCATAATTTATTGAAATTCTATTGATATTATATGCTGTGCCTTGTGATTTAGCTGATTTAAGTAAAGGTGGACGGGTAATGGGAGCTGCCATGGCTGATTAGTGTCTCGTGTTTGAGGATCTCACATTCAGTTGGCACTGGCTTTCGTTCAATAGCTTTAGCTTAAGAACTATCATCACCATAGTTTTGTTTAGCTAAGTTAGCGAAAGTATTCAATGTACTACGCCAACAGAATCTGGGAAAGAATGGCGTAGTAGGCTCCTTTTCATGATACCTCCTGCGGAAGCCGAAATACGACTACGGAGAGATCCTTAAATCAATTGAGTAACCGTTTCAATATACTACGACTAACGCCTATACTAATTGGGAAACCAAGAATGTGAGCTGGAGGATGAACTCACTGACAGATAACTTCCCTTTCAGTTTCCCATATTTCATTGGGTGGTTTCATTGATCCCAGTATAAATGAAACAGGACCCACTTTCGTGACTCACAGAACGCGGACTAGGATGCGGAATTAGGGCCATTGTACAGCTGCTTCTCAAAACTGTTTCCTTGCAACGGCCAAACATTGGAGCACATCGGGACCCTGAAATTCCCAGCCATTGTTCCTAGCCCGATAGAACTACACAATACTTCACCGTGCACACCCCTACATGGTAACGTCGCAGAAGGCCAGATCAAGTAACTTACGCCGAGACGGGCCCACGATCTCCCATGCATCTATCAATTGCCGTGGTCCCAAATCTGTACTCAGATTTGAGACACCATTAATCTTTTGCGACATGCATAGACGCTGCCTTCCCTAGCCACTCCTGCTTAAAATAAATGCTATCTCGTGTTCATCGTATATATCGTTACAAAATCTAGTTGAAGAACCAGACAAAAGGCTTCCTCCACCACCCGGCAGCGTCCAACTTCTGCTGCTTCTCCTCACGGTCCAACTGTAACACATCTGCGTCCACTATCGTCCGGCCCGTGAAAATGTCAATGTCTTCCACCTTGATGTAGAACTTGTTCCAGCTCCTGGTCCACGTTTTGTGGCCAATGTAGCACACAAGCGTAAAGGGAACGGTAAGGTAGTTCTGGAAGAAGTTGTTGACGTCGGGCTTCGATTCCGGCCAGAGGGCTACCCAGAACTGGCCAATCAAAATCAAGATGTTGATCACGATGGAGTAGTACGACCCGATTTCACCCGTGTACGACACGAAACCCAAGGTCTCCAAAGGCACGTTGTTGTGCTTCAACGCAGCTCTCCACCTCAAGTGGCACAAACAGAGGCAGGGCCAGATGATCACAATGGACAACGCCACAATGGACAACAACCAGTTGAACACCACATCTTGTTGTTTGTAGGTGGCGATAAACGCGAAAGCAGCAGCCAAAATGGTGATGAGCCACGCTCTGAGCGGACGCCCCGCCTTGTCGGTGTAGTCGAACCATTTTGGAGCGTAGCCCTGCGAGGCCAAGGACCTCAATAATCTGGCAGACGAGTACATGGCGGCAGTGGCCACGGATGTGACCGAGTTCAAAATCACCGCGTTCATGATGTGCGGAACCACCTTCACTCCGTGCAACGCAGCGGCCAACACGTAGGGGGACGCACTGGTGGACGATCCACCGGATCCCATAAGTCTGTCTGAGTTGTGCGGCACCAAAAGACCCACGAAGAGCAACGAGCCCAAGTAGAAGAAAATGACACGCACAAACACAAGACGGATGGCCACGGGCAAGGCCATACGGGGGTTGCGCACCTCGGCCACGGACAACGCCAAAAACTCGGTACCACCCATGGAAAACGAGGCAGTGGCGAAAACCGTCACCAAGCCCTTGAAACTGGTAAAACAGCCGGGGTCTCTCCAGTACTGGCCGCCAATAAAACCGCTGGAACTGGCGCCCAAGTCCACACAGAGCGCCATGATCACGAAACCGGTCAAGGTGACTAGCTTGATGGAGTTCATGACAAACTCGGCCTCTGCGTAGCCACGCACACCGAAGAAGTTGATGGAGCAGATGACAAGGAAGAAAATCAACACAAACACGTCCGAGTCGATGGACGTGTTCCAGTACTTGATGGTCAACGCGGACGTGACCAACTCCAACGAGATGGTAGTGAGCCACTGGAGCAAGTAGTTCCACCCCAAGGCAAACGCCATGGACTCGTCCAAGAACTTGCGGTACCACTCGTTGAAACCACCCTCCAAATTCGTGTATGCCACGGTGAGCTCCCCCACCGCGTTCATGGTGCAGACACACATGGCGCCGACCAACGCGTATGCTATCAAGACAGATAAGGGTCCTCCGGTTCTGAGTTTGGACGCAGAACCCACCAAGAGACCCGTGCCCATCCCACTACTGAGGGCAATCACCGCTAAATGGACCATCTTCAAGTCCTTTCTGTGCACTTCCTTCTCCTCTTTCCTCTGGAACGACTCCCAGAAACCCACGTTAGATCTGGGCTCGTCGGACTCGTACGGTTTAATTTCGGAGATGATGGGCTCGAGCGCACTGGCCACGCTGGAGAGGCCGTCCTCAAATTTGGAGTGGCCCATGATGCTGGATATCTATAGTTCTATGGAAAAAGGACAAACACGGAAACGTGCTATTTGTAACAGGTTTGCAGTCGGTACGACAGGCGAGCAAGACCAGGAATAAGCAAGAGCCAAAAAGTAATCAGCGACGTAGCGAAAGGAATGTGCTGGGAAAACGCTACCAAGAAAAAAACAAAGTGATTTGGAACAACCGGTGCACCTGGGCAGCTCGAGATGTATTTAAGTTATGCGGAATGGGCACGCCGCAGCCAGGCGGGAATTGCTTTTTCATGGCAGATCCGTTGTGTCTTTTTTCCTGCGCTCTCCTCATTTGGGCAGCATAATCCCCAGGGACAGCTGAGCATCTCGCGATAAAGATAACGGTGCAGAATGGGGTTCCATTACTGGCCGGAACTGGGCAAGGCGATTTGCCTGCGAGCAGTTGCAACCGACGCAGCGCGGGCTAAGTGGCTGATGCGCAAACGCCGCACTAAAGCAAGCAAAATGCCCAAGATGACGGCCTGTGTGCAGGCGCGCAGCTTGTATGTGCAGTGCGCGGAACATTTTGCCGTGTGGGCCGCCGCCATTGCCTTTCGCAGCTGGCCAATACTGGCAAATGTTATTTTTGATATGGTGTAGACGGGTGCATTGACAGGCTTCTGATGATTTTGCCTTATCTACATTGGTAGCTGGAGGAGTGTTTTCCGCCGTGGGTTACAGGAACTGGTTCGTGAAGCCATCAGTATCTACCACGGTAGTTATTAGTCGTGGCTCACAGACCTGCCGCTGACTTATCTGTTCTGACGGTGGGCAATAACAAGTGATTTCTTTCCCCCCTCAGGTGACGTCATGTCATACGATGACACAAGAAAAAGAAAGACAGAGATGACCACCAGGGCCGTTAACCAGGGAAAAAGAAAACACCACTGACATCGAAATGCCGTATGCGCTCGGACGGTTTCGTACTGCACACTGCACCGTCCATCGTTAGTCGCTGATTAAGCGACCGTGCAGTGGAAACGTCGATATCCCGACCCACGGCGATTTACACCTTCGCTTGCGTGGGACTGTGTAATGCTCGTTCACCGGGACATCACATTTCCACCTTTTTGCAGGTTCTGTGTGGGGTTGCCGAAGTGACAGGCTACTATTTGGGCCGGCGAAAACGCGGGTCCACGCGAGGACAGCACCGAAAAACGGGATTCCACTCTCGGCCCGAGCCGGCAGAAAACCGTGATGGCAGCTCCCTAATGAACGAGGTCGTAGAAGTGTAGGGACATCCAGGGATTCGGTAATCTCCCCACATTTCGTCAATCTGTCATTTTGTCATTCGTATCTTCGTCTTTTTTGCGTCTGCCCCACATAACCTGTTGCTGAGGCAATTTGCCGTATCATATTCTGGTAGGCCCCACCAATTTCGCGGCATACTGGAACCCCGATAGCGGGGTCATTTACGAGGCAGCAACACATTCCGTAGCTACTCATGGGTTATCTGGAGATAGGGGCAAAAGTATACAGGCTCATTGTCTCGGCATTGGGGTAAAAGAATCTCCGGGGTTGGTGGAGTTGCTTCACGTAACATTTAGTGTCGCAGCCCAGCTCGCGGGGTTTGGCCCCATGCACTGAGGAGAAGTCGCGGTCCCCAATTTTGCCTCGCTTTCTCGGGATTACCAAAATAGTACGAGAAAAACCCAACAAATTCGGAGGTAGATATTGGGAATGCGAGGGTAGAGTGATATGGCAATAAGGTGTGTTTCAATCACCGGGGGGTTGCCTATAGTTGGTGTAATTGTGGCTCATGTCTAGGGCCGCGAAATGCACCAGTGGAGGACCCGGGGCCAATTTTCCCAATTGCCCCATGTCACAATTGCACCAGACTAGCCTAGCATGCCACGATAAGCGCCATAGTTGCGGTGTGCCTTTTGATTGTTTCAGAAAGAGGGCAATTGATTTTTATGAGGGATGCCTTGTGCTCATGATAGTGTACTTTATGCAGTGGAAGATGTCGGATGTGGCGAGGGAGCAAACTATGTGCGGATGTATCCGGAGACGTATCCCGAAATGACCTCTGGAGTGACTGTTGCACCGAAGAGCAGCACGATTGCGATAGTTCCAACTTTATAACCTTTTTCATGATCGCTCAAACATAGAGAAAAATGATACAACTCTCCGAATATCCATCTTATATCCATTCTCGCTACATCCCCTTCTCCATTTTATTCCAGCCTTGGGTGCGAACTGGTTTCCACGCATTTTTTTACCCTAACTGTTTTTTCATCACGTGACGTACAGATGGTCCCACCGCTCGCTCAACGGCCAAACTACCTTTTCAACCTCCACCTAAAGCACACCCACAGCCCTTAAATATCCAAAAACTCGTCTCCAAACTCGTCCCTCGCATGGTTCAAATCTTCAAGTCCTCGCAGTTCTACGACTTCGATTTCAAAACAACCTCTGTCGCGTACCTAAACAGATACCCGAACCCATATGCGAAACATGTACTTAGCTCGGATACTTTGGAGTGCTTTGTGGACAAGGAGGGCCGGCTCAACACGACTCGTTTAGTGGTGAAAAAGGGACTGCTACCCGACTTCATCAAGCCTTTTTTGGGCCAGAGCCTCGAGTCGTGGGTCATCGAAAAACTGATTATTGACCCGAACCTGCGCAAGGTTCTAGCATATTCTGCCAACGTCGACCACCGCCGGTTTGTGAAAGTGCAGGAGTTTTTGACGTACGACTGCTCCTCAGGACAGACAAACTTGAAGGTAAACGTGCGTTTTTCGTCGAACTTTTTCGGTCTAAAACGGAGAATCGAGCAGTGGAGTCGGGACAGGTTCACCAACAATTTGCTGGACCACCGGGACGGCTTTATGTATGTGATGAACAAGTTCAAACGGTCTCCCAATACGGGAAACACGCTTAGTTGCTGATTTTTCGATGTTTGCATGAGTCCATCGGTGACTTTTACTTCTTATGGGTGTGCCGCGGCACACACTTGTACATATTTGGGATTGGTATAATAAAAGAAAAAGGAAAAAAACAAAAGGGTTTACCCTCGTAATTGAATTTCGTCGTTCGAGCTTTTACGGGAGTTCAGTTTTGTCGTCACGTGACACAGCTTACCAACCCGAACACTTTCACTATTAGGTGAGTACATTATCGAGCTGCTCTCTTCATCAGATTCACTCCGTTAATTCCACCCAAAGTTTCTTCCCATTATTTCGTCTGTATTGTTTCCCGATTTTAGTGGGCCAGGGATGGTATCGCACTGCATGTAGCACGCCACAGTGATAACCACGGCCCCGAGATACCGAGCAGGACCGGTTTGATGTACAACTTACTTTTCCGTATACCTCAATTTCCTTGGACCGTTTCCCGCTCTTACTTGACACATCTTGAGCTTCTGTAACGTTTTTGAAACGTCAACGGATCCGCACCCTGATTTGACCCCCAGACACATTTTTACCAAAGTGTTGCTATCCGCTTATCTGTACTTCCCCACAGCCCGCACCGCAAGTGTCTCGTGCGGATAAACACTTTAGTTCCTGAGACAAGGCTGAAACAGACGTTAATAACATTTTACGCTTCCTGGCACTACACTGACTCTGGGGAGAAACCGGAAGAGCATTTTCCCGCAAGTCTCACCCTTATTCTGAGTCTATCGAACACTTGAGAATCACGCACGCCCTTTCGCATCGTCTCACTTTGCTATCAGTTGCGCCATACCCAGCAGTGCATCCCACAACTGATCCTAGTGGAAAAGCAAAAAAACAGAAGCACCGTAAAAACACCTAGAAAAAGTATCCCGAGAAGCCGTATTTCCCCAAAATGACACCGAATACACCCTCTGCCCAACCCGTGTCGGTGCCCTCGAGCGAAAAATCGGTATCTAGTCTGGGACTGACCCCACTAACCCTGCGCAGAACCTCTTTTCTATCACAGACTATGATTGACAACGAGAGTTTTTCCATCTATGATTCATACACCTTTTCCAGGGGAGCGTCTTCGTATCACATAATCTCGCTTAAGGAATCACAAGGATTCATGTTTAACCAGGACCTTTTTGCCAGTACGTACCAGCAACTGCGCACACTGATGAGAGAGAAACAGGCCCGGGCTCTCCGGTCGAAAAAAAGAAGCAAATCCCATAGCGGGGCACTGCGGTGGTCTATTCCGCTGACACCGCAGAATCCACACCAAAGACGCCACACTACGTACGGGCTGGGCCCCATGCTACGAATAATAGGTGGCGATCTGGCCGTTGATGACGACTCCAGTGACGACATGTGTATAGACGAACACGCAGAAAAAGCAGGACACATCCATGCGCAAAGTGAGTCTGCTACAGCTGCACCAAGGGCCATACGATTTGCCGAAACCCGTGATTTTAGTCGGGAGATTCGAGAAAATCGAGAAAATAGCACTGCACCGAGAGACGACACCGACAACGAGGAAGATTTCGAGTGGGAGAGCGACGGATCGGAGGCGCAGGATTTCACGCCCATCGGGTCGAACTATGTACCTGTGATTGACATTCTGGTGGAGGACATGGATCACGTGCCGGACATATGAGCAGGGCTGGGTGGTTCAACGGATACATAAGGTTAAAATTTTCCATAGTTTTATCGGAGCGAGGAGAGTAAGGGAAATTCTTTGTTGGCAGATACTTGCGGTGGTTCTTTTGATGGTTTAAGGCTAAGGATTATTAGACCCAGAGGCCAGCCGAAGTGCGACTGCGAAATATGGAGGTTTACTTGTAAGTACTTCATATATCCATCGGAAATAAGGGAACTCAGTATTCCAAGAAGGCAATTAGAATGACAATTTTTCTCTCTGTTATCAGCTGGCCCTTCTCTGGCACGCCATCAGGACTATTCTACCTTAGCATCTAGGCCCAGAACTCTGGCCCTAAGATTTGGGGCCGCGCTGCACATTCGTGCACCTTGAAAATCAGGCCTCAGAACGCACGCTAAGTCCTCGTCAAGCTTGAAATACTAGGAATCTCATAAAGCACACGAACTTTCAGAATCCTTGTTGATACTATTCTCAGAAATAATTTTCTGAAACATAACCGAAAGACACTAGAAATACGTGAACCCACCTCACATGTCGAACGCTAACCTGCAATTCGAGGCGCTTTCGATGGAGTTCTCCAGGGCCCAGGCTTCGTTGAACGAGTTGTTGGAGGCCCGCTCTAAACTCGAAACACAATATCAGGAAAATAAAATTGTCTTGGAGGAGTTCGACTACATGAACGAGGACTCAAAAATATATAAAATGACCGGGCCAGTGTTGATGCCGCAGGACTATAACGAGGCGAAAATGAACGTCACGAAACGTATAGAGTTTATCCTGGGCGAGGTGAAAAGAGTCGAGGAGAAGATCGAAAAGTCCCAGAAAGAGATGGAGGAAACACGCGCGAAGTTGCTTGATGTGAGAAGCCAGATGGCGACGTAAGATCTTGGTGTCTTCGTGGTTTCCATGGTTTCCATGATTTCCATGTTTTGGTTTCGTAGGGTGTTCCAGATGGGAATAGCAATATTATTTAGCCAATGGATCGGAATTGGTGAGCTTTCATACGGGTTACACCAGGACGAATGTATGAGAGCTGACCCAGAAAGGAACCAGATAGGAACCTTGGACTATCGCTGTATATACGCTTCTAATACCAAAATTCGGACGGATGTTTAGCGACTAGACTAGTGGGAGCTGGGCGAGTCCTAAGGCAAATATGGAACTACATTTGGCTGACCATTCCCCGACAAAAAAGACAATAGTACCTATTGCCATTCCCGTGTATTTTATAGATGTGAGTCATTAGTTGGTATTCGAGCCAATCTCATTTATCTCTATCATTCTTCAACCTCCACAGTAACTACCCCCTTGCCAACTGGCTCTTGATCAAGTTGACCATCGAAATGGCATTGAAGATCGTCCACTGTTCCACCGAGTCGTACGCATACCCCATCGTTTTCACCGAGTTGACACTGCTCTTCACAAACTCCAGCGTTTTCTCGAAATCCTTCGAGGTGTCCTGGAGCAGAAACAACTCTGCTTTGACATATATGGACGACAACAACAAGCGTTTGGCGTACCACGCAGTATCGTTGGACATGTCTCCCGCGTAAAAAGCAATGTCGTCGCTCAAGTTATGTAGTTCCTCGAGCGACAGGGCCACGTTATATGGGACTACTAGTTGCGAAAGTGCACCAGAAAGTTGGCCGATAACGGGTGCATTGAACAGCAATCTCTTATTCAAGAGGTACGCAGCCCGGTCGTACTCGTCCGGGATTTTGTGGAAGGGCAGGCCCACGTCCAACACGTGATCGTACAACTTTTGCCTCTGCAATTTGAGCCAAAATTGCACAAACAGGTACTCCACAGAGTGGCCCAGAGATGCGGTGATAGCACTCTGAATCGAGTCCAGGTAATCCAAGTCGGCGACGGCGGAATCGATGGCTTTTTTCGAAAACCCGTATTTGGGCACGTGCTCAATGGCTTTGGAGAAAAGAACGGCTTCCGGGGATCTGGCGTTGACGATGATATTCGAAGCTGGATGTGAGATCGAATGGTACGCCCGGGTGCACGAGGGAAGTGCACGAAGGCCACGAGAAAACATTGAAAACGGGCTTTTTTTGGAGGGAAGGAGGCTGAGGTTTTTCTTAAGTTCTCCTGTTGGGTTCTGAGAAGATTTCAGTCACACAAGATGCCTCCGTTGGTGTTTTTGGTGTGGTTAGGTTTTCTTTTGAACTAGTGGAGTGATCGTGAGAGTTTTGCAGGTGGCCCTACATTGCGCAGCTTGGGGCCTATTGCGGTACGAGCTACGAGCAAGAGATTAAGGGCGGCAGAATTCCTGTCACGGGAAGAATTTGATACTTTTTGAAAAACAATATACTTTTCAGGACCCTTCCAGTACCTCTCTATTCTGTACTTTCTACTCGACTTCTGTATGATCTCCTGGTTATTATCTCTTGAACTCTGGCTCCGCGCAAGCAGACTAGTTCCAGGGCCAGATCTCACTAGTAGGGCCAAGTTCGCCCCACGTTCGCGCCACCAGATCTGCTCTGAAATACCGGGTACATACCAACTCAACACCTTCAAGATATGCTAGTATGTCCACATTTTCCGTTCAGTTTTGAACCTCTCTTTAATTTCTCTTACTAATATCCAGATTAAGCAGTGGGCCGATGGCCAAGGCGCCAGACACGTGATGGACGACGAGGACGAGTACCAGCAAGAGCCTCTAATTCCACAAGTCGAAGCCGCTTTTGACACTACCACACCTTATGAAAGTGTGCTTGTATTGCCCAGCACGATCGCTGTGATTGTCCAGCCGCTAGAAAAGAAAACCATAGGGAAAATCAGTGTCCGATACGCTCAGCTAGAAAGTGCCGAATCCATCGAAGAGTTCGATGAAGATGAACAATTATATGCTGCTGCTAGAATAGACGCGTCCAGGCGAAAATTCCCCGATGTGGAAATCCCCCTCTATGAACTTGTTGGAGAAAAAACAGCAGTTTTGGCGGCCATTGTGCCCCATTTCGTTAATCCTATAGCAGAAAGGGCCGTTGCCACAAAGATCGCCACATTAGCTCCAAACGCCAAGACCTGGCTTGCACTTTCACCGTGTCAGCTCAATAATGGAAAATCCATAAGCAAATTGGATCTTTCACCATCGCTTTTTGCCAATGCTCCATTACTCAAACCACCCCATTTCATCACTGGAATTAGTGCCGCAGTTGTTTCCGCCTTATATAAGGAGAACAAACTTGAAAATGTGGGTGTTCTTGCGTTGAATTCTGAGGGCCATCCAGGCTACGAAAAAGTGGATGCAGATGCCATCATGGATGCTGCAACGGAAATTTTTAGCGAGATTCTTGCGTCAAATGAGAGCGCAGACGTGGTGAAGAAGTTAAGTGGAGTTGTGCGGAAAATCAACTCCTCCAGCACCTCTGGAATGTACTTATAAGAGAAAAGTTGTAAATGTGCAGAAGGCCCTCGAATCCTTCCTGCCGGTGCTATGCTGTGGCACAGGATGCTATACGATTTTATTGGAAGAATCATGTCAGAAGTCTACACAGGGAATTAAATTGACACTTGTCATGCGTTCGTCGAATTCAATGCTACTGGTCTAGTGGAGAGAGTTGGCAAACGCTGGAGAGAATCGGTGAAACAAAGGCTACGACAATACTTGTTTAAGTGGTCGTGCGCGAACTGTAGCTTATACAACGAAGCACACAGATCATCTCCTTGTGTATAACCTCCGAGAAAACAATGACAGTCTCAATTGACGCGGCTCTGACCATTCTCAATAAGTGTTCGTCGTTCTTTGTGGCATAATAGAACCATCAAGTAAACGGAAAAAAGGTAGGAATCTAGAGTTCCCTGTGCGAAGAAGTAATCTTGTTCCTAAAGGAAGTGGGTGGATCGGAGTTGCCAATGTTGTATGTTTTGTTTTATCAGTCAGCCCTGGCGGTACAGCTTCAGCTCACTGACAAACAGTTTGTAGAAGTGAATACCAATAGGTCCGAGTATAAGACTTACCTTTCTCAGAACGAAACGGGCTTGAGCTTGCAAGCCTCATGCTTACCGCCGACCCATTAGGAGGGTGTTTCCCAAGCCATAGTCTACGAATCGTTCTCGAAAGAAAACAAACCCCGTTCAGATTTCGTATTCTGTATGCTGCGCTTGTTCTCGAAAAAGAGAAGTTTTCATATCAGTCTCTAAGATGCATTTGCTTTTCATCTTCTGTAACAGATAGATATACCAATGCTGGTACTTTTCCGCTATGTTTAATCCAGAAAAGCTCAGGCATTGCAGCACCCGCTACGATGTGGAGTTTCTCATCGACAAAAAACAGTTCCAGAGGACGGACACCGACGACGAAAAGGGAACCTGAAAGTCACGTGGCACAAGCAAAAAGTTCACAAATTGCACGGGAAACCACACGCAGTAATTGATCACCAATGTCTGGAGGTATAGCTTCAGTAATTTCTCCCGCGCGTCCTGCCACGTGCCACTTTCAAGCACCATGGTTCCATATGTGAAGAAGCAAAACAACGATATGGGCAGGAAACAGAACTGGTCTGACATCACTTTGCGGAGCACCTCCACAAATTGGGGGTGTTTGGAGTAGATTTGTAGAAATCTGTACCACCAGCACTGGACAAATGCCATGACAAATCCCCAGCACATAAACCCGGCCAAACGGCTGAATTTGAAGAACGAAAGTTCATAGTTGCGACCTAGGTTTTCAGGCGCAGATTCAGTCGGATACGGCAAGCTCGTGTCTGAGCGTAGAAGGCGAAGAAACCGGTCCAAGTTTTCCTCGTCCACATCAGAATCGTCGCTCCCGATATCGCTGGGATCGTGGTCGTCGACTGGGAGGCTATCGTGAAAATCCACATAAGAAGTCTCATTTTGCGTATCTAGAACCACAGGGCTATTCATGGTAGTACCGACGGACGTTCCGGGAGTGGCAAGAGCAAATGAGAACACTGGAGCTTCCTTCGTGAAACTCAAGATCGACTGCGCCAAAGTTTCTGAAATGCCGTATAACACCAAGTTCGTCACGATGATCGTCACGAGCGAGTTCTTCATGTACAACTCCTTGTACTTTGTGGTGAGTTTCGCCAAAAAGAAGCCCAACACCGCCACTATACATAGATTTAGTATGGGCACGTTGTGCACTCTCAATGCATTGATGATTTTGTAAAGTTGCTGTCTCCAGGAAAAGGGAACCCTCACAAACAGACCCTCGAGATCCATTGGTAAGTGAACCATATGGATGATTGTTGTTCGAGAATCTTCTGTGGAGGTGGGGTTTTTTGTCAACTATGGGGCCCCGGAGAGTCGCATAGTGAATGGTGTAGGCGCAGGGCCACTGCGCGCGGAGCCATGTTCGGAGACTGGCCCCAGGCCAATCTGTGGATATCCGGTAGAGAAGGTATTCCACATAGGCCAGTCTGACCATGGTTTGTGGTGTTTTCTGTGCTTCTCGTGGTGGTTAGTCCTCGCATCAGGGCTGAATAAATAAAACAATAGCTCAAATGATCGAGGAGTGTATTTGTGGAAAAATAGAAGATCGTTTGATATTCAAGATCACGTGATATATGGTGAAGCCGGTGGTGCGACCAGGGCCGAATTATAAGATTCGGCATAATCGGAGTAGGTTGTAGTGTCGGTTGTGATTCAAAATAGAAACCTTGGAGGTTAAATTTCAATGCATATTAGCTGGAATAGATTAGGTCCAAAAGTGAACCTTGAAATAGGGAAATCTGAGGATCAAAATCAATACTGTTATCAATTTGCAGCCGCGTGGAGTAAATCACTGGCAGCACGCTCAGATATGAAGTTGCCCAGGTAAGGAGTTTCCAAGCCTATAATCCTTTATTGAGCGTTCTTTCAGAACTCAAAAAAAAGGTGTGGCGTTCAGATATTCTGATGAAGCGAGACGGTAGCATGGAATGTATGTCCACTCAATGGAGACATCGATTTGAGAGTTGGGTTGTTTGGCGCAGCAAATCACAGAATTCTCGACCTGATCATTCTTCCCACTCTACTGGTCACTCTACTAAAGTCGCCACGGTATCCATCGGTCCTTCTCTGGGCTCGTTGGCAATTGGTGGAAACAAAGCCCTGGAAATGTAGAGGGTAATCCTTGCCAGAACAACCGGCTTGTCATGGACTCGGAGATCTGGTTCATTCTACCTTGATCATCCTCCACCACCATAATCGAGTCTCGACTACTTTTTGCTACGACCGGATGAAAACTCTCACCCAAACCGTCACCCAGACTCACTGATCCCATCATACACACCTACTACCCCGACACCCCTAGCTGTTCCAGTGGTGGCCCTCCTGCCTGTCCGGGATAGCTCATCAGATAATGCAAGCGGAGAGTTCCGCAGAACTCGTTCTCGTCGAGGTTCGGGTGCCAACTTGTACTACGCGGTGTTACTATCCTGTTTGGTGCTCCTCCTAAGAGCATACCAGTAGCCAACGAAAACACGTTTCAGGAGAGAAATCATCGTACTGCTAAGAGGAAAAACACTATTCCGCAAACAGCACGTCCCTTTTCCTTCTTCCTCTGTTGTTTTCTCTATTCCATTCCCCTCCCACTACGCCAATAGTTCCTGCACACACTACTCCCGTGCCCTCCACTTACACCCCATCAAAAAGCACCAGTTCACGAATTATAAAGTCAAAAACAATTCGATAACGCATTTGCCACCCCAGTCCAGAAACTCACCCTTTTTTCCGAAAAGTACGCCCGCCACCAATCCCCCACCACAAAATACCCATTCGCATCACGTGACCGCACTGCTCCGCACACTGCCCAATCAGAAAAAGACATTTCTTAAGCCAACAACTACAACCACAAACACCATGTCCTACAACAAAGCGTACCAGCCCGTCAGATCCGATCCTGCGTGCGGAGACTACGAGCTCATCGATGTGGACCCCCATTTCAACAGGGTGGTGTCGTATTTCAGAGCCTCCGATTTGGGTGTGTGGGCAGCGTCCACTGCTGCTTTCCCTCTTTCTTTAATAGCGTGGGAGCGCTTGGACCCCGTAGCCGGCTCGTTTAAGAAACCCATGCCTGTGCCGGGAATGGCCTTAAGAGCAGCCACGCTTTTGGGGTTCACCGGTGGTTTCTACGCCGCGTACGTGCGTTCGCTGAAGCGATTCTTAGGGTGGTCGGAAAACGCCAGAGAAGTGGCCAAGGACAGGTACGAGATCAAGAAGTTGTTGTCGCAGGAGAAATTGCCCTACCACGAAAACGAGTCCAAGTTGGACGACCGCATGAAGGACATTGCCAACCGGAACTCTCAGTACTCTTTTGCACTCATGGCGATTTTGCCCTGGTTCAACTTGGCGTACCACCCCTACCACGGCACGGACATCAGAAAATACTACGAAACCAGACCGGGAGAAGAGGACTGGGGCTTCACGTTGAAGCCGTACGAGGAGATCAAGGCGAAATACGAGACCGTGGTTGAATAGTTTAGGTGTGTACGATAATACTACATTTGCATAGGAGCTGTGGTGTAGATGGGGGAGTGAAATCATGGGGCCCTGTAGATTTCTCGGGTGTTTGGCTGTATTGGTCAGAAGAGGCTGGTAGGATGGTTAAATGGTGGAGATAAGGAATGGCGAAGGGAATAAGTAGGGGAGATAGTTGGTTACTGGTCGAAACGAGGTGTCACTTAAAGTGGGTACTCATACCATCGGGGACTCATAACAGTGGGGACACATAGCAGTGGGTACTCAAGACAACTGTGCCAAAAAATCACACTGGCTCCTTCGTTAAAATCGTTCCATCAATGTTCTCGTACATACCAAACCTCCCTATGACATCTGTGTTTAGAAGAACAAACCACAGTCAATATGTGCCCTCATTCTTTGCATAGGTCTGCTTCGTATCTTAGATACACTTAACTGTCATATTTCTGACCAAATCAGCCAGCTGTGCCAGCAGTAACGCATTCCGCCATAATATTAGCTGATGACATGATCTTTCTGTTGCAACCAACGCACACTTGGTCAACAAAACGGCGTTTGAACTAAAAAATTATCAAAAGAGGAGACAAAACTCGAGATATCTTTCTTAGCACTGGAGTCATAGCAAGGGAACAATGTATCTTCACACAACGATGAACATCGTAGAAAAGCGACTCATTCACTATGGGTGACCGAAGTATTCAACCCAGGATAGCCGTCATAATGCGATTTATTGATTTGTTTGTATCCTTGTGATCCTCACTATATGCTGTGATCAACGATGTCTATGGGCAGTTCTCAATGCTAGTACTATTGACCGGCAAGGATACTACAGTGACCTGGAAAGGGAAGATCGGATCAGAATTCTACAATGGACCAGAATGCTAAAATAGACCGGAATGCAAAATATTGGAAGAGAAGTACAATCTGGACACCAACTCTAGTCTCTTAGAAGGTTCACAACCATTATAGTATTTGCAAGGTCAGCACACTTCCTGTCAAATTAGTACGCACTACTCCTTTCGAAGTCGGTTATTGAATCATTTCAAGACTGAACCTCTCCAGATGATCCCCATTCGCTCCTGGCGTACTTCCTCCTTCTGCCGTCATACTCCTAACATAAGCACCTACTCACTGGCCCACCTGCCGGTGCGACTTCCTTAATTGGCCCCATGCTTGGGCATCGATCAAATAAAGACAATCTGAAAAGACAAAATGTTGAAGTTCATAAAAGTAAAAGTTCATAAAAGTAAAAGCTCACCTATAAAAATTCAAATCTTTCCTTTCCTCCTCCCACCTTTTATTTTACTCTCCCTTACCTCCCTTCATTGTCCCTTCTTTCGACCTTCAACCCCGGGCCATCTTTTCGAGCGCGCACGGCCTTGTGTTTATTTACAAATCAGCTCCATACCAGACCTCACCGATATATCTCCACAGAAACCGCCAGAAACGCGCCGTTTTCTTTTCCGTTCTGTCTTCCTAATATATCATGAGTGACGAGCCAGATTTCTCCAACTTGTCCGTGGAGGAGAAGATCACCCACAGTGTCTGGAAGGCCCGCTTGCAAGGGTACACGGCACTAATCGACCAGTTTGAAAACTCCAGAAACGACTCGGATCCGTGTTTTAACGTGTTAAACTCAAGGCCCGACACCTTGAAAAGCCTCGTGCTTGATCTGAACGTGGTTGCACAAGAACTGGCCGTTTTACTCGTGGCCAAATACCTAGAGTATGGGTGCCCTTCGAGCAACATAAACAGGGTAAAAACGTCCGGATTGGTGGGCGCATTGTGTGAGAAAGGGCTTGCCTCCAACAGAGCAGGTACAAAAGCGAAGTCCGTGGAGGCACTTCTATTGCTAGCTGAAATGTCGGAGTCGGCAGAGTGGATCGTCGAGCAGATAGTACCACATCTTGAAAACAGGCTACCTAAACTCGTGGCCGGCTGTGTGAATGCCCTATACCAACTCGTGCTCAACTACGGCTGTGCGCTTGTGCCGCCGAAGCTCATTATCCCATCCTTGGCCAAACTTTTCGCACATGCTGACCGGAATGTTAGAGCAGAAACAACCAAATTGACGGTGGAGTTATACGTGTGGCTACGTGCCGGGCTCACGCAGCAGTTGTTCCCAAACTTGAAGCCCGTGCAGCAGCGGGACTTGACTGCGGAATTCGCCAAAGTGGAGGAGAAAAAACCCGAACAAGTCAGACTAACTAGGTCCCAGAAAAACGCCCCGGAGCCGGACGTGCATATGGAGGACGCCCCAGTTGGTGGTACTGAATTTGATCCCTTTGAAGCAATGGAGCCCGTGGACGTGTTGGCGAAAATGCCTGGTGACTTGTATGCCAGGGCGTCTTCCGATAAATGGAAGGACAGAGTGGAAGTGCTAGAGGAAGTTCAGCAGGTGCTTTCCCAAGCGCCCAAACTCGCCCTCGGTGACTACGCAGACCTCGTGCGATTATTTGCCAAGTGCTTCAAGGACGCCAATATCCAGGTTGTGCAGTTAGCAGCGAACGGTGTGGAGCTGATGGCGAAGGGCTTGAAGGAGGCGTTTTCTAAATATAGACCCCTCGTACTAGCGCCAATAATAGAGCGCAGTAAGGAGAAAAAACCGGCGGTGGCCGACGCTCTTGCTGCGGCCTTGGACCTGATTTTTGCGTCCTCCTCGCTCCTGGACATTTTGGACGACACGCTTGCGGGCATGAAGCACAAAACGCCGCAGGTGAAAATCGCAGCGACGAACTTCCTCCGGCGCTGTTTGGCCAGCACGACGGTGGCGCCTAAAATCACGCAGATCGACCTGATCATGCAGGTGGGTGTCAAGCTACTTACCGATTCGCAGGAGCCTATCCGTCAGGCGGCCACGGAAATGGTCGGCACCCTCATGAAGATCACGGGCGAGCGCGAGCTCAAGGCGATGCTCGAGAAGGTTGACGAAAACAGGCTTTCCAAAGTGAGAGCGGTGTACGAAAAAGCCACGGTAAACGTCGCAGGTGTACCGAAATCCCAGCGTCCTGACTCCGCACCCAAAACGATGCCGCCGAGCCGGCTTGGCGCCACGCCAGTGCTCAAAAAAGCGACGCCGTCCCAGTCCATTCCCTCTAAAAGACTCGCCACGTCGCCGGCAAAACGGGCAGACACGACCGCGAGACTGGCTGCGAAGTTGCCCACGAAAACGCCCGCAAAATCCCCCACAAGGACTGCTACAAAAATTCCTGCGGGTTTTGCTGGTCGGCTGCTTTCGCCTCCCTCTAATGGGAACGCTCCCAGGCCAGCAGAGCCCACTATTCCACCACAATTTCTCGAGGAAATGCGAGCTCTAAAAGAGGAAAATAGGCGGTTGACCGAAGAAAACGAGCTGGCGCTGCAGGCACAGACCACTTTGGTGGATGACGTGCGCCGCTTGAAGCTGGAAAATGCCGTCTTGTTGGAGCAAGTCGACCTGCTCCAGCGAAACAACACCAACGGCAATCTCACGGTGAAGCAGCGCGACACGCAGATCATGCGTCTCATGAGCGACTTGGAGAGTGCCAAGATGACCATCACGAGCCTCGAACAGACCATCGACATGATGAAGCTCCTGTCTAGTACCCATACACAGCTGTCGCAGCCATATATGGGTGCGTTTGCGTCGCCGTTTGCGTCGCCCAGCCGTGTTTCACTGTCACGAATCACACTGGCGGACCTCAGCTCGCGCGTCGACAGACTCTCCATCGAAAAAGGTGCCCTTCCTGGTGGTCACGAAACTCACAGTAGACGGTATTCTGAAGATCCAGACGCAGGTGTCACGCGTGCGACTGGAGGCAGACCACTGGGGCCGGCCACAAATGTGGCAACCGGAGAGGAAAACTGGAAGCAGGCCGCGGCGGTGACCGCGCAGCTCAAGGCAAGAATCGAAGAAATGAAGCAAAGAAACCGACTCGGGACTCGCTAGTCTGAGCGGTGGTATCAGCTTACTATACATGTCCTGCATGTTGTGGGCCGGACTCGGTGCGTGGATCTTCACTGTGAGAAAAAAGCATAGGCTGACCTGGCCAGCACAGCACCGAAATGTCTACTAAGTTGAAAATCCTTGTTCCCGTCAAGCGCGTCATTGACTATGCAATCAGGCCCAGAATCAACAAGGCTGGTACCGGTGTCGAGACCAAGGGTGTCAAGTTCAGTATGAACCCATTCTGCGACATTGCATTGGAGGAGTCCTTGAGAATCAGAGAGGCCAACAAGGACCTTGTGGAGAAAATCCACGCTGTTTCGATCGGCCCAACTAAAGCCCAGGATATTTTACGAACCGCGCTTGCCAAGGGCGCGGATTCCACCACTTTGATCGATGTTGGGGAGACCGAGGTCGAGCCCTTGACCGTGGCCAAGATGTTGCAAAAAGTCGTGGAGAAGGAGCAGTCGAACTTGGTTATCTTGGGCAAACAGGCCATTGATGACGATGCCAACCAAACAGGCCAGATGCTCGCAGGCTTGTTGAACTGGCCCCAGGCCACCAACGCGTCCAAGGTGGAGATCGACGGCGACAAGATCAGCGTCACCAGAGAGATTGACGGCGGTTCCGACACATTGAGGGCAAGCTTGCCGATGATTGTGACCACCGACTTGAGATTGAACGAGCCCAGATACGCGTCTTTGCCTAATGTCATGAAGGCCAAGAAGAAGCCCTTGGAGAAGTTGAAGGCCAGCGACTTGGGCATTGAAATCACCAACAGGTTGGAGACGTTGAAGGTCGAGGAGCCTCCATCGCGTTCTGCCGGTGTTAAGGTGGCGGACGTGGATGAGTTGATTGCCAAGTTGAAGGAAGTCAAGGCTATCTAGACGAGAGTCACACTGTACATTTATTTCTCCGTTCAGCGCAGCGAAGATGAAAAGAGAATTTTAAGGAATCTAAGAATCACCCTAGGAAATACTGATGCCGTTGCTGGCTGATGCGTAGTGCGTAGAGGGAAAAATGCTAGTGTACGAGCGGCAATACAGGGTGCACCGTGCTTTTAGAGGTCGTTCAATTGGTTTCGCCCGGTTTTGGATCAGCAGCCTACTTTGAAAAAACACTGAAAGTGTTGAAAAGACGACTCTACGTAATGGCAAACGTGATGTTCCAGACGGTATAAGCTATGCGAACCCTCAGTTCACATAGTTCGCCCCGGAATCAGACATTTCGTTAGGAAACACCACTTAGTACAGCCATACCACAATTTCCTGAAACCTCTCGGTCTCCACATTTCTCCCAATCTGTGCACGAACGTCAATCCCTCATGAAATGATTATTTCCAGATGTGCCCCATTTCTTCCCAAGATGACGAGTGCGCACTGGGCCAACTTCCGGTCCAAATTCCGGGCCCTCCCCCGCACTAAATGCTCCATCCATACTCCGCTAAGAATCACAGCAACTCCCACATAGCCCTCCATTTTCCCTGTTTTTTCTAGCAAAAACAGCCCTCCACATCTACCTCCCTAAGACATGGCGCTCAAAGTTGCAGCAGAGTTCGTGGACCGCCAATTGGCCCTGTGGATCCATGCGAAGTCCCGGCCACTAGTGCTCGGCATTTCGGGGCCGCAGGGCCTGGGCAAGTCGTACCTCGCAGACCACTTATTAGAATATCTCCATGAGAAACACCCCCACCTCAATTGTATCGGCGTGCTGATTGATGATTTTTACTTAACGCACGCCGAGCAGGCGCAGGTGTCGCAAAAAGCCGAGAATTCTGGTAATTTCGTGCTAGTGGGCCGGGGCTTACCGGGCACGCACGACCTCACCTTGGCCCTAAAAACTATGGAGGCACTAGTGGCCCGAACAGCACCAGTCAAAGTTCCTCGTTACGACAAAAGCGCGTTTAATGGCGAGGGCGACCGGTTTCCGGAAAACGAGTGGCAAGATGTAGAAACCCCCGTTGACGTAATCGTGTTTGAGGGCTGGTTCAATGGATACCGGGCCATTGATGCGGCGGTTTTTCCGTCGGCGTACTTTTCACAGGACCCCAGTGGCGTGGTGCAAAGGAGCTCGATGCACCATTTGGAGGAAGTCAACAGTAAGCTTGCAGAGTACGAAAAGTTGTGGGACTTGCTTGACTTTTCGGTGGTCCTACGTACTGAGCAGTTGGACGATGTGTACCGGTGGAGGCTCCAGCAAGAGACAGATTTGATAGCGAAAAGCGGGCTGGGAATGTCCGATGCCGCGGTCGTGGCCTTTGTGCGCCGGTACATGCCTATATATCACCTCTATTACTGGCGCATGTGTGACGTGGGTATTCTGAAGAAGGGCACCAACTTGTGTCTCCTGATAGACTTCGACAGGAAGGTGACGGGGCAGGTAATAAGGTGATGTTGTGGGGCTTTCGTTTCGATCCTTAAGAAATCGAGTCTACGGGGTGTGTGTATATGTGGAAACTGGCATACGATTCTTGACTCCCGGTGAGGTGATATTAATCACTTCTGAAGGACGTAGTGGTGGTCCATATTTTGAAGACTGAACGCCCGCGAGAGGAAAGGATTCTCAATCCTATCCATCGAATTCAAGGAATTTAGTGGATAATTTTACACCGACGTTCAAGGTTTCGTTATTTTGTATATTCGGTGAGACTCGGAAATCTCTTGTATGTAAGCGACACCTCAGGATGTAGTGCAACGCACCATTCGGTCTTAAGCAGCCCCGTATTTGTCTAACTTAGGATTGAACTTTTTCATCCCCATCTCAGTCTCACTTCCCTCTGCTCTCTATTGTCGCGCTCCCACCTATCAACGCTGGTACTCCTCTGGGTAGAAGATCAATCTCTCAACGCCCGCCTCGGTCAAGATAACCATTCTGATGACACCTCCCGACAGCCCGTCCCACTTGATGGCCTCGGATAGCGCCGACTTGATGAAACTCACGCAATCGTCCTTCTCCATTCCAGGCTTGAAGTTCTCGTCACACCACCCGTAGATAAATGTGGAGCCGGAACCGGCAATGGCGTATTCTTGCTCGTGAATCGATCCGCCAATGGGAATCAGGTACACGGAGCCCTTTTTGTGCTTGTCGTACCCGGCGCAGATGATCCCCGCAGATAAGTTGTCCTTGTTGTTGTAGCACATTTCCTGGAAAATCGACGCTGCCACCTGGGTAGTGGGTTTGTCGCCCGGTGGCAATTGCACCGCGTGCATCTGTAAATGGTATTTCACAATGTCGGCAATCGCCTGTGTGTCTGCGGCAGATCCCGAGCGGCAGCAGTAGATCGTGTCGTGGATCTGTGTCAATTTATCAGACACTCTGTTGGCGATATACGTGCCCGTGGTCGTGCGCGAGTCAGCCCCAAGAATCACTCCATCCTTGAATTTGACCGCCATGATCGAAGTGCCCAACGACACCTCGCCTTTCTTTAAATGGTTGATGTCCACCGTTATTCCGTTCATGTTGTGTCCTGTGTTTTGTGTGGATTTTGTGTGGGGTCTTGTTCGCTTAGAATCTCAGACTGAGGACTGGTGAGTATCGCCACTGGTGCGGTCACGTGCGCGAGTCTAGCGAGCGAGCCCAGATTTTGGGAATTGTTAGGTGCGCGAGCCATTGTGGTCCCCAGGCCCCATCGATTTTCTGGTGGCCCCGTTGAATTTGGCTGTCGGCCCCAAATTAAGGGCGGCAGAATCTAACAAATTTGAAAAGAATAGAAAAACGTGGGGTCAACACGTTGAACGAGTCACTAAATGTTGAGCTCTTGGTGCTCTGTTCTGTGTTAGAATAATCCTATGTCGTTCTTTTTTAGTCTCAGGTCAATGGCGGCAACTGGTGTTGCCGTTTGTTTGTCTCCGATCACCGCCCAGGTAACAATGAACTGGTGAGTGTTTGTTGAAGTTTTCGCTGTTTCTAAGACCTGCTTTTCAGATTATCTTCAATGCCAGATTTTTAAAATACTCACCCTTTTACTCATCAAAATCACCGTATGGTTTCATGGCTCGGCTAACGGTGGTTACGCTGACATGGGGTTCAGAAGCCGGTTATGATACAAAGACAGCCGCACATTATCCAAAAATGCGCAACCTGCTGCATGGTTGTCCACTTAGGCGCTCTGAGAGGAAACGAGAATACAATCAAAAGGGGCTGGAGGAGATGGAAAGACTCCTTGTTCTACAAAATGCTTGAAATGATCTACATCACGAGCTTTTCACAAAACCTTCCTTATATTTTCCACGTTTATGCACCGATTTGTCCCCATAGAGTCATTTTAAGATACGCGTCCTGCACCGACGCCAAGCTTCCATGGAATTGCACCCTGCACATGGAAGCTGCATTTTCGACCACGTCTATCTTTTGAGACTCAGTTCTGTTCACTTTTGAGTCCAGAGCAACTTCTAGCTATTGACGCCAAATGATCTTCATCCGCTTTCTTCAATTCTTGGCCTTGCCAATGCTAGCCTTGTGTGCGGCCAACGCTATGCTAACAGCAGATGAGCTTAAGCATGTCGAAGGTGATCCTCAAGTCACGCATTTTGTCCATTTTGATGTGAGCATTTACAAGTCCGAGACGGAGGTGGAACGCTTGGGAGAGTTGAAATTCGCTCTTTTCGGCGAACTTTTGCCAATCACCGTCAACAGCTTCATCACCAAGATAGAGCAAACCACAAATGGCTTCAGCAACTCACTCTTTCACAGGGTGGTCAAAGACATGATAATTCAGGGCGGGTACTTGAAAAAAGCCGGGTACAAAGACTACTCGCCTATCTCGTTTGAGAAGTTTCCCTGTGAGAAGTTCGACATTGCCCACAATAAACCGGGGCGTATCTCGTTGGCCAGTACTAAAGACAATACCAACGGGTGTCTGTTTTTCATCTCGACTGCCCAGTCGACCCTGTTTTTTGACAATAAGTACGTGGCCTTCGGACAGCTTGTAAGGGGTTTCGACGTGGTCAAAAGAATCAACGAATTGCCATTAGAGGGGGAAACCCCGATGTATGAAGTCGTGATTACTAAGGCCCTGTATACGGATCTTTCCGTGCCCACCGTCCAAGATTACAGGGCCGTCACTAAAGAGTACCTGTACGTTATCTACGCTTGCGTTGGTTTGTTGGTTCTTTTCGTAATCTACCGTTTGAAGGGACGCCGGGCCCTTGTGGAGCTCAAGAGCAAGGTCTAATAACGCTAGAGTAGTCATTTCTAGCAATCTGGACTTTATTTCAGCATCACTCCGACCAGGACAATTTGTTGGTGTATAGCTTATCTCACTATTTTTCCGGGATCTACGTAGTATCACGTTTTGGTCGCAATGCGAAACGATACTAAATGGTGTAGTTGTGTTTTTGATAAAGCTCCGAAGAAAATATTGGAAGGAAGGTGACCCCATGTAAGCAATATCATGTTAGATCAGTTGTTCATTTGGCAAGTCTAGGATTCTTCAATTCTACAATCTTGAAAGTTTCACCAGCGGCTTCTGAAAATTACTAACGTTAAATAAAACCATTGGACCACAACATATTTCGGCTCTGACGTCGCAGTATACTTCCTGGCACGACCATGCCTACTGGTCAGTGCTCGCAGCCACCTTAACTATGGACGATCATCACACAATTACATGACACTAAATACGTTTGCCAGAGTAACATTTAGAACATTTTTAAATTTTCCTATAATTTCAATGCCCCTTTTAAATATCCCTTGCTTGTTCTCGTCGAAAGTCTTCAAAATCATACAAATCTCGCGTCCTCTACTCACTAGGAAAAGCTCACATAAGTGCTCTCCTCTTCGCGCACCAGACGAAGAGTTAGAAGCACATTACTCTCACTAGACTATACTCACCCCGCCAAATCATTCTTCTGAGCGTATTTCCTAATATTTCACCCAAAGAATATCCAAAAACTCCCCAATGTCTGATGTGCCCATCGTCGTAGTGAAAAATCTACCCTACAATTCGTCCACCGCACTGCTATACGAGCTCTTCGCCAATTTTGGGCCGATCCACCAACTCAGGATATCTGACGGATCTGTGCCTCAGGGGACATGCTATGTTGTGTATGTATCGCTAGACGACGCCCAAAAAGCTGCGAAAGAACTCAACGGTGTCAACTTCAAATCGAGGTACTTGGTAGCGCACATGCTTGTGGTGAGCGACGAGACGCTACGGTCACTCGAGCAGGATAAATAAGAGGGAAGGATTAAATGGAAGATGAAGATGATTTTTGAAAAGGATGTAGATGCTGAATGGAAAGCTCGCTGTTTTCGTTGAGATCATGCGTGGCTCTTCTCGCTGGTGTGTGGACACTTAGTATCTCGCTTCAGTTTATGGCGAATTCAGGAATTGGTTTGTGCAAAGTAGCACTTTAAGAGATCCGTACTAAAGGGGAGGCGACTGAGTCAGATCTGTTTTCCGATTCTGATATCTGTTACTCGAACATTCCCATATTCTGGGGTTGTGCTGCCTGCGGGGAAGTTACATTGAACACTGTTGGAGGTTCTTCCCTGAAACCAAAGACATGTGTGACAGGGTTGGTTATCTTGGCTGAGGCTGAACTGGTTCCTCCACTTTGAGTGGCCTCTAGATGGCATTGTGATGTTTTCTCTATTGCCTCGTGCCATATGGTCACCGAGTCAAACCCCTGATGAACCATGATAACAAAGACACAGTTTCCGCAGTATCTTTGTCTTTCTGTTAATTGGTACGCAGTTCCTTATCCTCTCATTCTCCAATAGTGAACCGTCAGATCAATCCCAGGCGTTACCCTTTGGTAGATCCATACTTGGTATAACGAGAACCAGTGACTCGCACACATTAAATGAACAAGCTCCAAGTATGTACCCCATCCTGGAAAATCGGAAGTGGTACTTTCAATCTGCACTTTTTTCTTTTCACCTGTAGTCGAGACTCAATCTATCATGCTTCTTAAAGCTAGATACCCTTCTTCCCTTACACGTTCAAGTTCTTCACTCATCCACGAAACTCCAGGGTTGTATGTCTCATTTCCCTAAAAGTCACAGTATGGAAGGTTCAGCCTCCTAACGTGCCCAAAACTTAGATCCATTCTTGTGTTCCCCGTCCTTTTCTTCCTTCTTTCTCTTAATGATACCTTGGCTGTTCCACCCTGCTCCACCCGCCTTCTTCATTTCCATCAGGTGGTCTGGTTTTCCACAAGCTTTTACTCCAACTTGTGTGATATGCCACGTCCATCTTTGAAGTAGTTTGTGAGATACTCCCATCGTGTGACACTGTCATGTCCGAACCCTAAAGTTCGTAGGCAAATTCCAACCCCGTCGGAACATTAGGCAAACTCGGGGCTAAAAACAAACGACCCATTCCCAAAGCTACTGACATCGTCGCCTCCTACAATTGTCCGCCATATACTTGCAAACCCCCAGAAATACACCACACTACGTGAAGCAGGCCATCTAAAAACACCGAACACCCCATGAACCCTATCTAACATACGCTTCTTTATTCACTACTTCACTTTTTTATCGAGAGGTCCACGAGCCCCAACACATAGTAACTCATCAACCCCACAAACACAAACCCAGCAATCTTCGCCACCTTGCGCCAGTAGTTGGTTGCCGCGTACCGGTACTTGATCAAGACCTGGGTGTCGGCCAAGCCGTCGATCACGTTCTTGAACTCAAGCGTGACTTTCACGTGGCCGTTTTCCACGTCGAGGTAGCTCAACTCGGACCCCACGGAAACGCTCTCGGCAGGCTGCAACGCACTGGCGTTGAGGTACTCGGCATTCTCCGGCAAGTAGAAGTTGATGTACACCTTGTCGTAGTGGACGTTTTTGAGCGAGTTCAAAAGGGGGAACAGCGCTACATAAGTATCCTCTTCATCGGAGATTTTGCGCACAAACGTCTCGAGGGTGTTGCTCCAGCCCATGGTGAAGTTGTACTTCCAGCCGCCAAAGAGGGGGAACCGGGGCTCGACGACCACGTGTCCGTGTGTCACGCGATGCGACAGCACCATCCCGACTTTGTCCGTGATGTAGTAGCTGCTGTAGGGCGCCCTTTCGTTGATGGCGAACTCCAACTGCGAGAGCGCGTGGTGGTCCTTTATGAGGTCGTAGCGGCCCTTCATCCAGTCGCCACGCGAGTACCCGTTCTTCAATCCTGCACCCCTGTTATAGAGCTCGTAGTACTCTTCCGTCTGCACCACGCCCACGTCGGAGCCGGGTAACCAGAAGCTGCGCTCGTAGTTGGTTACGTGCGTCAACGGGGTGTTGTGATCGTACAAGAGCCCCAACGGAGCCACGGTATACGAGGGAATGGTGGCCTGAATCGGGCCATAAGTTAACGAGCGGGCCTCCTTTTCGACGCGTGCGTTCAACTCGGGTAAGCCCGGAGTCGATTCTACGGCGGCGGTTAATTCCATTTCCTGGCCCTTGGCGAGCCCGGTAAACGTCAACGAATATTCAGACGTCACGTATGGAGAGTAGCAGAACTTGTTAAAGCGAAGAAGTAATTGCTGGCGGTCGTCCAAGTTGATTTTCGCGGGGAAAGGCTCGATCCCGTCGGTGTACGCAAACATGGCGTTCATTTCAATGGACGATCCCGGTGCAATCGGGTAGGGGAATTTGATGGCGTAGATGCCCTCGTTTAACTCGATCACGTGTGCCTTTTCCCGGCGCTCCACGAGCATCACACCATAATGGGACACGGTATTAATCGCATCGAATCCGTCGTTCACGGGCAAGATGTACAAATCTTGCGGTTCTGGAGACACGTTTTTGACCTCAATTAGAGCGTTCTCTTTAATGTACGGATGCGAGAGGTCGAACGTCCGGTAGTAGCGGGCGTTTTCCCACACTGATGGATCGATATGGAATTGCGATGCAGCAGTCACTGCGGCAAGCACCAAGTATACGGGGAGCCACGACCAGAGCATTTTTCTCGGCTTCGGTGGTTTTTCGTGGGGTGGAAGAAAAGCTGGATTAGTATGGCCAGACTTGGACACTTGGCCACGTCGCGCGTGGCTGTACAGTGTGCAGGAGAGTCAAAGAGGTGGTGAGTAGAGGTAATTAGAGGTCAGTAAATGGAGCAGAATTGGTAGGGAGGGAGAAAAAGGGAATGGTGCTTTTTGCGTGGCGAAATAATAAATTCTTCTCTTCTTCATTTTGGAATTCTGGCGGTGTCCTGTTTTGTTGGACCCTGGAGAGTTCATGGTGCTGGTCCATGGATGAGACTCATCGGCAAAGCGCATGAGAAATAGACATCAGTAGAGACGATATGGATTGGGCAAAAGGGGAAGATTAGAAGATGTTTCCAAAATTTTAACGTTGTGATCATTGGAACTTTCTTTGGTCTTGACTCCCTAGTGTTTCACGTTGTAGTTACTCGTTGTGATCTCACATTTGTAGTCACTTCGCAGTCGAGCTGAAATTGTCATGATGGCCAACTGCCGTAAGATGGCAACAAAATAAAAACAGACCTGAGTCTTTTTCATGCAACATTGTTTTCCCTACTCAATAAAATCCAACAAATCCCATATAATTATTCTCGCCTGGTGTAACGGTTTCCCCGCGTGCCCCAGAACCCTGTCTCATTGGCCCTCGATTGTTGCGGCCGCTTTTCCAGATTTGGTCACGTGACCCATCCCAAGGCCCAGATATCTCCTCTTTTCGTAAGCGATAACCGCCAATTGCCCGAATACATCCTTCTCTCGCCCTTGGATTATTCCCCACAAAGCACGCTACCAAAATCAGCCGATTCCGCTGTTTCTCCCGGAGTCCATTTTGGTAACATTCTCGTGCTGCGCGCCGCCCAAAGACCGTTGCCTCCAAAACAATGGCGAAAAAAGCTGAGCAACGAAAAGCGCCTTTTCCGCAGTCACGACAAAACACACTACTGTCGCCACTGGAGAACCGAACGGAACTCGAAACACACCACTCGCGGAGATCTGGACCTGTCTTGCGTTTTACTCGTTTCTCGCTTTTACGCTTTCACGTTTTTATTTATTTTCACTGAAGCACGGTCCCCGTTCCGTACATTCTGGTGCACCGTAAGGCAAAAGCAGCACTAGCGCAAAGAAAACATACAAGGCAGTAGTAAACACAACACAACGAGGAAAAACTCGAGAAATTTCTAAGAAAATCCTAGATCCCGTTAGAAACCCCCAGAATATTCTACCACCATGTCGTTGCAGGACCTCATTCCCGTGGTCAACAAGCTCCAGGATATCGTGACCACCACGCAGTTGGCGGATATCGACCTCCCCATTTTGGCGGTGGTGGGCTCGCAATCGTGTGGCAAATCGTCGGTTTTGGAGAACATCGTCGGAAAGGACTTTCTCCCTAGAGGCACCGGGATCGTTACCCGGAGACCCCTTGTGTTGCAGTTGATCAACATCAAAAAAGACGACCCGCTCGTGCGAAACTACAATCCCGCAGACCTCCACGAGGACACCGGCTACTCGCTGTCGCTGGACGAAATCAACTTGGAGGACCACCTCAGACGCAGCAAAAATGGTGCAGGTCACGTGACCGAGGAGCCCTCCGAGTGGGGAGAGTTCTTGCACGTGCCCCACAAGCGCTTCTACAGCTTCCAGGCGATCAGAAGGGAAATCGAGGCCGAGACTGCGCGTATTGCCGGAAAAAACAAGGGCATTTCGCGGTTGCCCATCAACCTTAAAATCTACTCGGACCGCGTGTTGAACTTGACCTTGGTGGACTTACCCGGCCTCACCAAGATCCCCATCGGCGACCAGCCCACCGACATCGAGAAGCAGACGCGCACGTTAATCTTGGAGTACGTGTCCAAACCAAACTGCATCATTTTGGCGGTACTGCCTGCAAACGTGGATTTGGTCAATTCAGAGTCGCTAAAGTTGGCGCGCCAGGTGGACCCCACGGGCCGCCGCACGGTGGGTATCTTGTCGAAGATCGACTTGATGGACCAGGGCACCAACGCGCTCGACATCTTGAAGGGAAATGTGTACCCCTTGAAGCTCGGGTTTATCGGTGTGGTCAACCGCTCGCAGCAGGACATCCAGGAGAACAAGTCCTTGGACGACTCATTGCTCGCGGAGCAGCAGTTTTTCGCCAACCACGCCGCGTACCGCGCGATCGCCAGCAAGTGCGGCACACGGTACTTAACCATTACGCTTAACAAGATCTTGATGGCACATATTCGTGACCGGTTACCCGACATCAAGGCCAAATTGAACACGTTGATGGGCCAGGCGGAGCAGGAGTTGGCGTCCTACGGTGACTTGCCCTCGTTGGCGGACACTAAGGAAGGTCGTGCAGCACTCCTTTTGAGCTTGATGACCAAGTTCGCCAACGGCTTCGTCAGCTCCGTCGAGGGCACTGCGCTCAACGACGTGTCCATCAAGGAGTTATGCGGCGGTGCGCGCATCTACTACATCTTCAACGAGGTTTTTGGCCTGCTGTTGGCCAGCATCAACCCGACACATAACTTGGCGGTGAAAGACATCCGCACTGCAATCCGGAACTCGTCCGGGCCGCGGCCGTCGCTATTTGTGCCAGAGTTGGCATTCGACCTCTTGGTCAAGCCTCAGATCCGGTTGTTGGAAGAACCGTCACGTCGCTGCGTGGAAATGGTCTATGAGGAGCTCATGAAGATCGTGCACAGCGTGTGCAGTGCGGGCAACGGTGCGGAGATGAACCGGTACCCGAAGTTGCAGGCCAAGCTCATTGAGGTGGTGTCGGACTTGTTGCGCGAGCGGCTCGGGCCCACCATCCGGTACGTGGAATCCATGATCGAGATCCAGCAGGCGTACATCAACACCAACCACCCGAACTTCGTGGGCGCTGCCGAGGCCATGGGCTCGGTGGTAGAGGAGCGCCGCCGCCAGCGCGAGCTCGAGCTGTCGTCCAAGTTGAAGCTCGCCACACAGCGCATTTTGAAGAAGTCGTCTGAGGAGGAAAACGACCTGCCCGACGACATTCCCGATCTCGACGACAAGCCCGAGCTCGACGTGTCGCAGGTGGACGACGACCTCAAGCCCGTCACACGGCACAGGCGTAGCGACTCACTCAAAACGAGTCACTCCATCAAGTCAGACTCCACTCACCACCACACGCAGGAGTCCTACTTCAACTACTTCTTCGGCCGTGACCCGATCATCCACCAGCAACACATGCAGGCGCAGGCCCAGTTGCATCCAACGCCGTTTAAGTTTCCGCAGGCGCACGAGCCCACGTTGCAGTTCAACAACAACTTCATCAACAACGGCACCATACACGAGATGAGGGACTTGCACCTCGACGACTACGCGCCACCTCCACACGACGCGCCCATGAACGGTGTGCTGCACAACGTGGAGGGCGAGGAGGACAACATCGCCGAGTTGAGCGAGCGCGAGCAGTTGGAGACCGAGTTGATCCGCCGCTTGATCGTGTCGTACTTCGGCATTGTCCGCGAGATCGTGCAGGACCAGGTGCCCAAGTCGATCATGTGCTTGTTGGTCAACTACATCAAGGTGCACATCCAGAACCGGCTTGTGGTCAAGCTCTACAACGAGAACTTCTTCGACGAGTTGCTCCAGGAGGACGAGACCATCCAGATGGAGCGCGAGAAGTGCTTGTCCTTGTTGAAGACGTACCGCGAGGCCTCGCGCATCATCAGTGATGTGGTCTAGACGATGGTTGTATATATGTCAATGGTCAGAGCAAGGTGGGGTGCAGTGAGGCGTTGCTATCCTCATCGCAGGTGTAAATATTCTACAAACACGAGCCTTTATGAACATGCCGTTAATGGGAGTTTGGGGTAGTACTGTGCGGAAGTCGAGTATCTTTTTACATCTCTTAGGGGGCTATTCTATAACCCATTTAAAGCGAGCAAGATATCCATAAAGTTTCGTAGAACCCGGCAGGGAGATAGTGACATGAACCAGCAGGATTGATGTAACACACTCTAGTTCTATAAAGGGAGTTTAGTATAACGGCTGTTACCTAAGCGTCTAGTACGGATTGGGTGGAGCATCAGTTGTATCTCTCTGGAGCTGCGAGAGCTCGTCCACGTCGATACTATTTTGCTCGAACGAAAACGGCGAGCCTTAAGAAAGAAGTTCTGCGTTGTTGTGGAAGTCGGTGCACCAATAGGTGAAATCCGTTTTGAGACTTTCACCGGTTGAACTCCACCTCATGGTCGTCGAGCACTTCTGGTCTCTGACTAACAAGCTCTTTGAGGGTCGCTTATTATCCAGTATTCCCCGTGGTAACATAGCTATCCCCTCCTCCTCTCATGTTAATTCAGGAAGTGGCCAAAAGAGTACCTGGAGAGAATCAAGTAGTATAGCTGGCTTGTTCTAGTCCTCACTGTTGAGAGCCCTCTAAGCGCCTATGATCTCGGCCGGTGGAGCACGTAGAGATCAAGCGTATCTATCACCCCGTTATTCAAAAGCCGCTGGATCTGTAGCTTGTGGCTTATTGATTTCTTATCTTCCAGATGCGATAGTTCGTCATCGGAAAAGGGCTCACTTTTAACAAAATCAAACTTAACCTGTTTTTGTAGTAGCGCAGAGCCAGGCGAGTCCCTCAAGTCGATTTCGATTTTCTTCTCCTCGAGAAATCTCACGTCTTCGGGCGCGTTTAGACACGATAATTTATACCGCAAGTCGGCCAAGTACCCGAGCGAAACCACCACTTTACATGTCCATGTATTCGTTAATTCCGTTACCGATTTCAGCGAGCGCAGCACTCCTCGAAGCGGAAACAATTCCAGAAAAGGCGTTTCGAGCAAGAAATTCCGTAGCTGCGTGCCGATGTCGAGTATTAGATTCGTCAAATCGAAGTTGCTGAGTCTGATCAGGCTGACAGACGATAGTTTTATGATGGACTTTTCGTTGACTGCCACGGCACTCAGCGAGATCAATTTTCTGCGGTTGACAAACACGCGCACGGGGATAGCCGCAGACGGTGCTACGGCAATATATGTGATGGTGGCGGGCATTTGTGGGGTTACGTGAAATATGGAAGTTGCAGATGGCACAGTAGTGTCGCGATTCCGTAGTTGCGTGCACTATACTAGGCTGTTATACCGAGGCTGCTACATGGGGGCTGGGTGAAACAAGTTTTGGCACGTTATAGTAGTGTTTGATTTAGCTATATTTTCTAGAGTACCCTAAAACAAGGAATTCCGGGAAGTTTTTGTTTGTTTTTTCTGTATGGGTTGTGTAAATTAGGCGTGGGTCTCAGCCTGAGAAACATAGCCGCTAGATGAGGCACGCTTCATATAGAAAAATAATTGGTTCAATCTGTATGAAGCATGTCATCAGTAAAGTGATATCTGGACTATTTCTTGGGGTCTCTTAACCATCGATTTCAGTAGTCCAAATATTCTGGTTTGGGGGTCACAAAGCTCATATTTAGTTTCAATTTGCTGTCACGCCGTACCCTATAGGGCAAATTTCAAAAGAAGCTGGACCAGAATTTCCGCTTTTCGAGCTGGACCCTGCCAAAGACTCATCATCCACTTGGCTATATAAAAAAGATACTTCCAGCTCCCCAAATTGGATCATATTTCCATCAAGATTAATAAGCTCAAAATGATGTTCAAGTGGGTATTTTTTGTTGCCATAATCTTCCCCTTATTGGCCACCACTAATAGTGAAGAAGACAAGACGACAACCACTTGGGCCAACAAAACACATTTGGAAAGCTTGGGAACGTATATGTTTGAAGAAGAAACAATATCCAGATGGTCCCGCGCACACAAGCACGACAACTACATCAACACTAAACAAACTGAAACTGCCAAGACTGCCATACAGTGGATGAGGGACATATTACTGTCGTTTGTGTACGATGGCAGATATCACTATATCCAATTTGAGCAGCAGGCAAGAATATTGAACAACGCACTAGTCTCTATCCAGAGATTAGTGGAAAGGCAACAGAATCCCAGCAGAGAGCTTTCTGATCTGCTTATTTTTCTCCAGGGTATGTATCACGACATGTTGAGTTCTGCCGTTAAATTGAAGAGCTTATCGCAAAGTAATCTTGCGGGGCATGAAATGGTATCCCACGCAATTGAGATATATATCCGAGCTTTGACAATGCACAACCCACAGGGCAATCTTGATATCCAGACAAGTGGCTATGCTGACAAGGTCTCTCTGCTCTTCTGTGAGTTGTTGGGATTGGTGAAGACGTTCCAGACTCTGGAAATTACCAGTTCGGGTATACGCCTCAGTTTTGGGATCCATAATATGGATGCAAAACGAAAACTTGAAACTTTGAGTAGCCAGGCTGGGGTTCATCTGACTATAAGGGAGAAATGTCCTTTAAATTGAGCAGGTGGCCTGAGCAAAAACCGCTGAGTCGGCATGAAATTAAACGACTGAGTGCTTGATAAAAAAAGCAAGCAAGTGTTATCAATAAGTATGTATTTCAAAATTGGACACTGTAGAGAAAGTTGAGTTGGTTTAATTTTCTTGGCTCTCTCAGATAATAGTTCATAAGACATCATGATGAAACAAATAAATCCCAAAAACGCAGAATAGCTCACGAAGGGTCTAAAAGTCACACTCGTTTGTAATCGTCCGTTTCCAGAAAATAGTTGGGGACTTGCAATGAGATTCTTTCCTGTTTCAGCCACACCCATCATTACGCACCCAACTTACTAAAGGATCAACGCATATCTAGTTCTACAATTATTTCATCCTCATATTGTAGATATACAGCACAAGTGCTGTTGGGGCATTTCCAACATTCTCTTGTTTTTGATTCTCGTCTTCCAGAGAGCCCACCCTATAAAGAAACTACCCCCCTTTGCAGTATATACCCAGAACTACGCTACCGGTAACTCAATGAGGGCGAAGCTTGTTTTTCTTGTAACTACCTTGTTTTCTTTGATGCCGTTAGCAAGTCCGTTTGTATATCCCATGAGGGGAACATTGACAAGGAAGCCCCCACAACGAGGTAGAAGAAAATCGCGGCAATACTTCGCCCCCCGGGAGTATGTGGATCACAGCATTAACCCACCCAAATCTGAAATTGAAACCTTGGGGAGTCTGTTGGAGCTCCTTGTTGCAAATCTAAAAAGCTTTGGAAGTGGAAGCGTGTTCAACTATCATCTATTTGAGTCGCATATTGGAAGATTCAGAGAGGAGCTTTCAGATATCGAATTCAACATCGAAGTGTCGTCTCTTCACAATGAGCTCGCGCTTCTCCTATCTTTTGCCAGAAAAATGTACCTAACCATGGTGGACGCTAGTGCCAAAATGAAACGCTATGCGCGAAAAAAATTGATGGGTCACGACTTGGTCTACAAGATGATAGAACTCCATGTCAGGACTTTGACAATGTACAACGCTATTGGGGGAGTGGATGTACTGCTACAGCTGCCCAAACACAAGGTGGCTTTGTTTTTGCGCCTTTTGCATTTGTTGGAGGGGGAAATCCAGAAAATGGCAGATCTTTCTGCTGGAGTGCGGGCGGTATTTCACTCATATTTTATTGAGACGTACAGGCTTCTTGCAGCTTTGGATAGTCAAAACATGGAGGAGGAATGGTGGATACAATAAATATAGGAGGCATAAACTAACAGCGTTGTGTGGCAGTAAAATTCCACATGCACGAATCAATCAGTATGGCCATGTGGTCGCACCGAGTTCCGCAGCCGAAAGTTCGCGATTTGCAGCCACAATAAACTGATGTAGAACAATTCGTTGTGGTGAGTGGACGTCTTGAAATGGAAGAATTCCTCCGTCCTAAATTCATGTTTTAAACCTCGATATTGTATTTGTCAGGTTTCAACCTACTCGTTTCTTCTGTGGGGGAAATTCTGCGCCCTTCCTTGTTGCCCTATGTACACCGAGAACGCTGGTGCAATTGGCAAATGAACTAACATCTTGCACAGCCTCTTTAAGGTAGTCATTATTTATTCATATTGATATAAAAGCGTACAGCATCCAGAACGAAAACCTGAGACCCATCTGTCTGCATGAAATTCAAACAAGTATTAATGTTGATGGCAACGCTCTCTACCGTAACTGCAAGCAAGTTGGGTGTAAACCGAAATCGCATTTCTGATACAAGTCCTTCAAAATACCGAAAGAATAAACATGATTTGGTGCCTGACACCGACAACGCTGTATTTCGTCGAGACAACTACGCGTATGAGCTCAGTATTGAAGAAGCGAAAGAATCGTTAAAGCTTTTTTTCAGGGAGTTGAGATCCTTTGTGACTGGGACGGACTTCTTGTATCTTGAGTTTGAAGATCGCATAGTAGAGTTAAGAAGCAGACTTTCAGCCCTTGAGTACTCCATTGAGATAGAATACTACTATGAGGAGTTGGCACTGGGTCTTTTGAGTGCGAGAAACATGTACCAAGCGATGGTAGACGCAACTGATAGAATGAAGAAGTACACTACAAACCTTCTTCCGGGGCACGATTTAGTGTACCAAATGATTGAACTTCATGTCCGTTTTCTATGTCTACTTTACTCAACGGACGAGATGGCTCATCACAAGGATCTTTTTGAGAAGAAAATATTGAGTCTTTTTCGCAGTTTTCGCTTCGTGAGCGACGAAATGAGCCACTTGAGTGAAGTTCCAGTTGGTATGAAGCTGGTGTTTGATTTTTATAACGCAAAAACAAAAGACACAATTGAGGACTTGGTTAGTGAAATTCAGCTAAAAAAGAAAAATGGGCTTTGATAAGCAAACGGGGTATTATTAACATAATGCGCCAGACGAGAGATGAATCTGATTCTCTCGCACAAGAGAGTGTATCATACATACGCTAAAATGCACAGTTCATTAGATATAGTTTTTTCCCTGTTATACAGATTTCCGCTTGTGGTATAGCTACTCCCTGTAACGATTTGTGTCTGTAAACAAAAGACACTCAACACGTACAATTCAGTTGGTGCCCTTGGTTTTCCTTCAGTACTAGACAAGGTGCTTTAAAGTCAATAGCATGCTGGACGTTCATATGCCAGAATACGCTTGCAGACTGTTGGCCCATATCCAACTCCCTGCTGCTGGCAAGTAACATTGGTAGAATAGCTTTTCCATTCTGGGGCTGAGTCATCTTTCTGTACATGACCAGTTCTCAAAAGAGCACATTCGTAAAGAATAAATATTTCTCTAACAGTATGCTTTCCCTTCATTCCAGCCGTTTCAAGCATGAGTAATCCAGCTCAGATACTTTCATTTTTCAAAGGAGTACAGTCATTATACGGCTATGGGAATCTATTCCCGACCAGAATTTGGATCAAGTAACTTGCTAAGACTGCTAATTTGATCCATATCTTAACAGGCATAGCCTGAAGGATGCCATTTCAATAATATCACATTTTCCATTGTCTTCTCACGTGAACCGAGATCCACATGATGAAAGTTGTCGAGCGGGACTGGACCATATAAGATGTCCTCACGACCACCGCTTTGCTTGGTAGGGACATGATGGTTCCGGAGCTGCGTCTCGCCGGCCAATTTATAGCCCTTTGGATTTTAGTGTTCTTGGTAGACGCCATACCAATCAAACAACTAACATCGTGTTCTATTTCTAGACGGTGTCCCCAATTTTTTGCGCAAAGCGACCATAGCAAGCAACACTTGACTGAGCAGTATTTTCACGCTTACAAACGTGAAGCAGGCATGCTTCAAGACGACCATGTATTCTGGCACACTCCTTTCGAAAGGGAGCCAGAAAACGTGGATCATTTAATGAAAGTCCTATTCCAGCATTTGACCTCCTTTCTGAATGCAACCGATTTCGACGTCTCCGCTTTCGAAAGTCTGCTTAAAACTTTACGCTGGGAAATCTCAGTAATCGAAAGCTCGATTGCAAATTTTGAAAAACGACTCGACTTCATCCAAGGTGTGCTTCAAACCATGCTGCGTTCCCTTGAAATAATGAATAGCTATAATGTACCCGAAGTTCCCGGTGAGATCTATCTTCGAAAAATGATTGAGCTCCATACTAGAGCTTTCTCTTTATACAGCCCCCTCGGGGTACCAGACTCGTCACTGTTACACTACGCCGACCGTGTTTATTCGCTATGGCGTGGAATTACTTTTTGGGTTGTGAAATTTGATGGTTTGACGGACGTGCCAGAGGAAATGCAGGACATGTTCAAAAGCCAGGTTGCCCAAGCAAAGGAAATTGTTGGCATTTTGGCCAAAGAGATCCCAGAACACGATCTTTAGAAATTGGCTTTTTGTTTCAGCACAAATCAAGGTTGAGAAGTTAGAGACAAAGGTGCAAATTTTTCTTGGGGGAGCACGGTTAGGTAATCGACTACTTGTTGAAAGTGGTGGAGATGCGAAGCAACTACATTTGCGGCCAACAGTCGTCGCTGGATACTTTTTCTTTCTTGTTTGATATAAAAAGAACTGATATATCTGTAAAGTAAATAGGTAGATTGAAACTTCCTCGTTGTTTATTCAGCTTTCCATAGAGGGAACCTGAAAAAGAAAAATCGAGTAGCCTCATTGTGGAAGATGGTGGTGAGCATGATTTCTTAGTTGCCGTTCATTTTCCAAAGATACAAGTCAAGTGGGTTTACCACAACTAAAAAAATATCTCTACGGACAAGACCTGCAACACGTCTGGATAGATCTGGGTCACAAAGTATTACGACTTCGCACGAGCTCCTCTCCCACACTACCCTCACTCTTCCTGCCCTTTTACAAGCTCTAGCATCCTCTTCTATTGCATAAACCGTAGAATTTGATGGTCTACTTCTACAACTGTCTCTCTGTGGACGCGAAACACATCATGTGCCCCGAACAATTTCTCCTTCTACGATAATTAATAGGACTACAATTTCCGTACCACATTCGAATCGGCTTCATCTCGCGGTCTCGCTTATTGATTTTTCTCCATGTTCAAATTGTTAGGTCAATAAAAAAATCTTCAGAAGAAGCCATCCTAATCGGCAGCGTGAATAAAAAAAGATTGCAGCACGACAATTTCGCATATGGTCTCCCACTACACTACTCAGTGTCGCCCTATGCAGCTTAACTAACGTTGATCGGACGGGAAACAGTGCTTCCTGCATGGTTTTTTTTTTTTTTAAAGAAACATCGTATTACGGGGCCGCCGCCGAAAGGGGAAATAACCCCATTCGCCTGCGAAAAACTATATAGAAAAACCCATAATAGACCGCAACCTCATCTCAAATGACCTAAATCGCGAGTATCCCACCCTGATTGCTCAGTTCAATATACTCTGTTCAAGATGAGATCAACTTCTGTTGTTT